>CAIGRR010367914.1:0-10405 GCA_903798365.1 Fraxinus sp. 1973-6204
GTCAATTACTCAATTACCATAATTGCAAAAAAAAAAACAAAAAGTCTACTGCAACGTTTAAAAAACGCTGTAAAAGGGTGTCTACCACAACGTTGAAAAAACGCTGCAAAAGGGTTTACCGCAACGTTTAAAAAACACTGCAAAAGGGGGTCTACCGCCGTTTAAAAAACGCTGCAAAAGGGGATCTACCACAACGTTTACAAAAACGTTGCAAAAGGGGGACTAACGCAACGTTTAAAAATGCTGCAAAAGAGTTTTTCGCAACGGTGAATAAACGCTGCAAAAAGTCTTCCCTCAACAGCAACACCGACCTTCGCAACACTTGGAAAAATGTTGCAAAATGTCTTTTGCAGCGTTTTTTGGCCACTGCAAAAGCCCTTTTTTGGTGTAGTGGGAGTTTGTGCAAGAGCACAAAATTCAGGAGACTACGTCAAAAAACACAATTTGCAACACATAAAAGGCAATATTCGGTAGTTAAATATTACTAAAAGGGTCTATCACAACATTCTAATACGTGAATGTTGCCTTTGCTTAACAAAATTGAGATCTGGCAACATTTTTTAAGTGAATGTTGCTAATGTTGCATTTTTGCAACGTTTTTTCATTGTTGCGAATTTTTTTATTTTTCGCAACGTTTTTTAAACGTTACGGAAGACAAAAGGTTTCGCAAAACGTTGCGAAAAACTTCCCCGGTCTCCCTAATCTCTATCTCTTAACGATTACAGATTCTCGGTGTTCAAGGCTAATCTGTGCCGTGCCAAGCGCCACCAGCTGATGGACCCCTCCGTCGTCCACGGTGTCACCAAGTTCTCCGACCTGACACCGTCTGAGTTCAGGAAATCGCACCTGGGGCTCTACAAGCGTCATCTCAAGCTCCTCGTTGATGCTCACAAAGCCCTAGTTTTGCCCACCAACGATTTCCGACGGATTCTGACTGGCGTCGTCATTGGCGTCATTGGGGCAAATGTGGTTGAGTTTTCTGGGATAACTTGTTCAAATACGCCGAGAATTGAGTTACTTGTGGCACTAATTAAATTTAAGATCTTTTGCAGTTTTTTGTTGAGGGGTTTTTGGAAATTGAATTTTGTGAACAATACAGCCGAATCATCGAAAGAAAGATAGTTTTTTTTCTTAGTTTTGCGACTTCTCTGAAATTTTTTATTCAGTTTTGAGTAGAATAGAAAAAAATTGAGCTGTTATTGATGCAATTTGTGTGACTTTGTAGCTATTTGATTAAAATTCAAAGGACGTGGAATATGCTATTCCTACAATCTACTTTCTGTGGGACTGTATTATCTAGTTTTTTAAGAATTAATTAATATTTTTGATTAAATATTTAGAAGCAGCATAAATATTTCTTCTGAAAATCATAACAATGGGTTTCCTTTTGCACAAGTTCATGTTAGTACTAAAATTACGGACAATAATCTAAGTTTATTCCCATTAACTAAAGTCTGAAGGAGTTAACAGGGGTGTGCACTTGCTGGTAAATTTTGGTTTGAAAGAAGGGAAAAGCTCCTTGGTCCGGCGTATGATACCGGAGGAATGCTGACTGAGATCATAAACTTGCCATGCCGAAAACCTTCTAAGGAAATTTTGGATGATTAGATGCAGATCCAGTCAAGTTATAATCGATGGCTGCAAAAACAGCAAATTCCTGCAGAAGTTCATGAGGCCGAGGCGAGTGTGTTAAGCAAAAAAGAAGCATGTAATTATAATAATATTCTATACAACACTTAGTGAAGTGATTTTTCATCAATTTTGATTGCAACTTCCTTTTATGATTCCACATGTTAAAGTATCTTCTCCTCCTATATCTTCGATCCAAAAGTTACTTCCCAACTCATCAGACTTTTCTCTTCAAGGATTTCCATTGGTTAATATGGACCCTCCATCTCAATCTAATTGGATAAATAGCAGCAGCGGTGGGGATGATACTACTGCGAAAATCGAAAGTATGATGGAGGTGGCAGGGGTGGTGCTAGGGCCTCAACCTATGAAGGAGCGCCACCCTTTATCTAAGCACAAACTTTAATAAGACTATTTTGAACTATTTCTTACGATTTTATTTTCACTTCTAGAGAGTCAAATGCTTTCAATTTGATCGAAATATTGCAATTAGCTTTATAAGCACTGTACTGTGAGCTAAAGAAAATTATAATTTGATACTTAAAAGGTAGGACTGATGTTGGAAATCCAAACCAGAAATTCAAAATTGACAGCGTTCCGAGTATTTTGGATGAAGGTTGTTTTGGCCAATAATATTTATTAGACCTGAAATTTTATTTGGATTAGTGGATTTAGGAATTTTTTCTTGATTCAACAGCTATTGTTGGGGACGTCACTTCTTCTGATGGGATTCCAAAGCATGAAAAAAATCGACGAGAGCGTGAAGCACTGGAGCACGTGTAAATTACTTGGTGGAGGGCCACGGGGTTCGTTTCTCTTCTGTTCTTATATCTACGGCAGTTTACTAAATTTATTTGTATTCTAATTTAAAATGATATATTACTTCTTGTTGGTTGATTGTGTTTTGCTCATGACAGCAAAGGAGATGGCTGATTTATGGATGGAATATGAAGAGAATTCTACTCCAGAAGCTAAGATTGTGAAAGATTTTGACAAGGTATGACATGTTTGCATTTCTAAATCGGATTTCTCAACATTTAAGTTGAACTAATTGATGCCCCTAGCTATGTACTTAAGTGGTGACAATTCTATATCTTGTTGTCAGTAACTAATACGCTAAGTGCTTTATTAAGGGAACTTTGTGGATTAATCTGCTTGCTTCTTTTACATATAGGTAGAGATGATACTTCAAGCTTTGGAATATGAACATGGTAATGCCACGATGTACTTATTCTTTGGTTGTTCCTGAAAAATACGTTTTTTGAATGATTAGTTTTAAGTCTTTAAATATGAGCAAAGACACACAACCTGATTTACAGCAATTCTTTTGGACGTTCTCTTACATATTGATAATTTCAGGCATGGTTTAGAGAACTTCCAACTGGAGTTCTTGATTCTCTGACCCCAGAGCAGGTTATGCATTGCAACACAGAAGAAGAGTGCTCCCAACTTGTAAATTTGCTTCCACCAACTGACGCTGCATTGGGCAGGAGACAGATGTTTGGTAATAATGAAAATTCCTTTGGAGATGACTTGGAGAAGGATATAGGGTTTTTGCTCTGTGAATAGAGGCGCCAAGAGCCTATTGATCGTGAAAATGAGCTGAATTTATACAGGAGTGGGTCAGCTCCACCTACTGTTGAGGGTTAGCTGAATGCTGTTGGTGGGTTGTTTAAACATGGTATTGACGGCAACAGCGGCAATAACTCTGCCTTTGCTGAGGGGATTGATACTGATGGTGCTGGGGGATCCCTGTTTTCGATGCCAGCTGGATTCAATTCTAAGAACCAAGAGAGTGAGAATGAGATGGATAACGTGCAGGGTTCTGAAGAATGGGGTGTTGATGGATTGATTGGCAGATACTGGAAGAAGCAGTTAACTGTGGCTAAGGAAGCTCGACGTGTAGATATCCCATGTTATAGAATATTCTCGAGTTATAGGCTGCTGGATGGAACTTCTAGATTTGAAGAACTCCATGAATTTATTAAAGAAGAAAAAGCTAAGTTAGAAATTTGTAATGATTGCAGTGATTGTTCTCCAAATGTTGTATTGATTCAATGTTCTAAAATTTGTTCACAAAGTGTTATTTTCAATTTTATCGGTCAATTACCATATATAACTGTTAAAAAAAAAAAAGTCTACGGCAACGTTTGGAAAACGCTGGAAAAGGAGGTCTACCGTAACGTTTAAAAAACATTGTAAAAGGGGGTCTGGCAATATTGAAAAACGCTGCAAAAAGGGGTCTACCGCAACGTTCGAAAAACACTGCAAAAAGGGGTCTACCGCAACATTTGAAAAATGCTGCAAAAGAGTTTTCGCAACGGTTAATAAATGCTGCAAAAAGTCTTCCCTCAACGGCAATACTGACCTTCGCAACACGCTAAAATGCTGCAAAAGGTTTATCGCAGCGTTTTTTGGCAGCTGCAAAAGGTCTTTTTTGGTGTAGTGTAAATCAAAATGGAAAAATAGCTTTTACTGTAGAATTTAGGCTAGGAAAAGATAAATTTAATGTTATGTTATAATTGCATATCATTAGGATGAACAAATGGACGTCCCAAGGTTCTAATTTAAGAAGAGGAAAGGTTGTGAGTGAAGTATTGCGCCCCAAACTCAGCAACATTTGTTAAGAGTTGTAGCTTTTGTTGTGGCTAGCCTGTCGCTCGAACGTCAGAAACAACGACTCTATTGCTCGCCTATCGCTAGCCGTCGCTCGAGTGACAATCTCTTTGCTCAAGCATTAGGCAAGCGACGGAGTTGGACAAAATTTCAGCCAGTTTTCTCTTTTTCCTTCCAACTTTAGACCGTAGTTTCTCATTCACACAGAATTGGTTTGGAGATTTCAAATATACCACGATGATCTGCTTGACGAATAGTTAGTTTATTTATTTTCATAATTTAATTATCGAATTAAATCCAAATATTTGGTCGAAGTTTAAATAAAATTCATTTTCCATGGTTTATACTTAACCAATTCCAACAATCTCCCACATGAATGAAAATTCCACAATATGCAATCCAAAATTGCAAATGATATGCAGTCTCTAACAAAGGAGCACATACGACAAGTTATAGTATCAGGATAGGTGGCTTATGACTTTGAACCTACCTTAGTTGAATAGAATCGGATTTACTAAACTAATTGGTGAATGCAATTCTTGAACCATTTAGCCGTTCGTGTAAACTAAAACAACTATACCAACACCATAACTCATCTAACCATTTCGATTCTTTTGGTTGTATTCATTTTGACCCTAAACAACTTTTGGTCTCATAAGTGCTTTAAGAGAACTTAAACATCAAATTCTCGTAGAAGCGGTCCACTTCACAGTTATATACATGATCTCCTATGGTATCGTATCATACATCTCTTGTCTTCTTTCAAGATATAGGAATTATTAAAAGTATACACTTATCCTTTTACATATGTTATTTTAGAACTTTATGTTTGCAGGAATGGGAGTAAGTGCTTTACACTAAATCTTTCATAACTTAGTTGTCCAATTGAACCAAGATCTTGGGATTCCCAATCTACAAGGTTGGATTTCTGTTATGTTGATTCCTTTCGATAGTCTTTAGGCCCATTCTCCTAGAAAGATGATATAGTTGATCTCTTGTTAATCATTTTGTCAATAGACCCGCTATGTTTTCTTTTGATTTAACACAGTTGATCAAGATTATACCATTTGATATCAACTGTTTAATGGTATTGTGTCTCTAACGAATATGTGGAGATTTACCATTATACATACTATTTTGCACATTTGCAATTGTCGATTGATTATCACAATGTATATTAATCGCAGGTACCTATTTTTCCCAACATGGAATATCCTCAATAAAATTATAAAGCCATTCTGCTTCTTCTCCGATTTTATCTAGAGCAATAAACTTAGATTCCATTGCAATCGAGCTATACAAATTTGCTTAAATGATTTCTAGGATACAGTTCCTCCTCCAATGGTAAACACATAACCACTTGTAAACTTTAAATTATTTGTATCAGATACCCAATTTGCATCGGTATATCCTTCTAATATTACAGGATATCTTGAGTATTGTAATTCATAATTAACCATGTGTCTTAAGTATTTAAGAACTCAGATAAATGCTTTCTAATGGTCATTACTTCGATTACTTGTAAATTTATTCAACTTGTTGACTGCTTATGCTATATCAGGATGTGTGCAATTGGTAATATACATCAAACTGCCTATAATGCGTGACTATTCTAATTGAGATACAAGATCACCAGTATTATTGGCTAAGTGTAAATTTTAATTGGTTTATCGTCATACACCTTAAACTTTTGAAGTATAGCCTCAATATAGTGTGATTGAGACAATGACAAACCATCAAAATTTTTAGAGATTTAAATCCCTAATATCACTTCAACTACTCCCATGTATTTCACATCAAAATGTTTTATCAACATTTTCTCAGTCGAGGTAATAATGTTCGAATTATTTCCCATGATTAGCATATCATCAACATATAGACATACGATCACGTATCTGTTAGGTGTGGTTTTGATGTAAACATATTTGTCACATTCATTAATTTTGAAAGCAGTTGACAACATAACTTAGCCAAATTCTTCATGTCATTGCTTTGGTGCTTATTATATTCCAATACAATGATTTTACAAGGTTACACACCTTATTTTCATTTCCTGGAGTAATAAAACCTTCAGGTAGTTCCATATATATATTTCTTCTTCTAATTCAGTCTTAACATCTATTTGATGTATTTCAATATTATGCAACGTAGTAATTCCAATTAGGACACGTATAGACGTGATCCTTGTAACTGGTGAATATGTATCGAAAAAATCTAGTTCTTCCTTTTGTTTATATCATTTGGCTACTAGTCTAGCCTTATACTTCTCTATTGATCCATCCGATTTCTTTCTTTTTTATAATCCACTTGCAGCCAAAAGCTTTGTTTCCTGGATTAAGTTCAACCAATTATCAAGTATGGTTATTTATGATGGATTCAATTTCATTATAAACCGCTTCTTTCCAAAAAGGAGGTTCGGGTGAGGACATTGCTTCGTTAAACGTCATTGGATCATTTTCTAATAGATATGTTAGAAAATCAAGACCAAAGTTCTTATGAATCCTTTACCTTTTACTGTGCCTTGAATCTTCATCTACTTGATGATTACTATCTTCTTGATAGTTTCCAAATGTAGTATCTTAAAATTATTTGTATGAGCTTACTTCTTTCTCTTTATAAGGAAATATCTTCAAAGAATACAACATTCCTTGATTCAATGATAGTACATATATGTACATCAAGTATTTCAGATTTATGAACCAAAAATCGATATGCACTACTATTGTTTGCATATCCGATAAAGACATAATCAATTGTCTTATGTTCAATTTTTACTTATTTAAGTTTAGGTATTTGTACATTTGCCAAACACCCTCACACTTTATAAGATATTTGTAAGAAGGTTTCCGACCTTTCCATAACTCATAATGTGATTCATTCTTACTCTTGTGTTGTATTTTAGTAATGAAATGATTTGCCGAAAGTATAACTTCTTCCCACAAGTTTTGAGGTAAGCTTGAATTAATCAACATTGCATTCATTATTTCCTTAGGTGTTCGATTTTTGCATTCAGCAACACCATTAGATTGAAGTGAGTATGGTACCGTTGTTTGATGAATAATTCTAGATTCGAAAGTCAGAACAAATTTTTCAAATGGTGCAACATATTCTCCACCTCGATCATTATGAATCACCTTTATTCTTTTTCCAAGTTGATTTTCAACTTCAGTTTTATAGTGTTTAACCGCTTCCAATGCTTCATCTTTACTTCTCAACAAGTATATATAACAATATCTTGTACGATCGTCTATGAACGTGATGAAGTTCTTTTTACCACCTTTCGTTTGTATGAACTTTAAGTCACAAANTTCAGTTTTATAGTGTTTAAATACTTCCAAGCTTCATATTTACTTTTCAACAAGTATACCTAGCAGTATCTTGTACATTTATCTATGAACGTGATGAAATATGTTTTACCAGATTTTGTTTGAACGTACTTTAAGTCACATATATGGTGTGAATACTTCCAAATGTGTTGTGATAGGTTCGACCGAATGAAACAGCGCTTTGGCTAACTTAGTATCTACACAAATTTTGTATTTTCCATTTGTATTAAAATGCATACTCGGTAGTAAACTTAATCTATTAGTTTGCGTATAGAATTAAAGTTTACATGTCCTAATCTATGATGCCATAAATTAGACGACTCAATAATATAAGCAGAAGAAGATATATTATTCCTTGAGTTATTCAGTACAATGGAAAGGATATTTATCTTGAATAGTCCATCTTTTACATAGTCTTTGTCTACATACATATTATTCTTGGTAAGTATAAATTTATCCAATACAAAGATTAGTTTAAACCTATTTTTACTTAACAAAGAACCCGACACTAAGTTCTTGCGAATATCGACACATGAAGAACATNGATATTTATCTTGAATAGTCCATCTTTTACATAGTCTTTGTCTACATACATATTATTCTTGGTAAGTATAAATTTATCCAATACAAAGATTAGTTTAAACCTATTTTTACTTAACAAAGAACCCGACACTAAGTTCTTGCGAATATCGACACATGAAGAACATTATTAAGGCTAAGTTCGTTGCCCGATGTCATCTTCAAAATAACTTTGCCTTGTTCTTCAACCTTGAAACTTGAAGAGTTTCGCATGAAAAATTTCTCACCATCGGTCGGAGTGTAGGATGAGAACATTCCTTTGTCGGCACAAATATGATGGGGATCATCCTTATCCACCCCACCATTTCATGGGATTTCCAACATTGTTGCATTCTGAAATAACAACCGGCAAATTTATATCTGACATACCATTAGATATTGCATCAGATTCAATGACATTCACTTAGGCTTGCTTCTTAGGTTTACGACAATTTATATATCGATGTCCGATCTTTCCACAATTATAGCAATTGTTCTTGAGCTTCTTTACATTCTTCTTGAATGGTTCGATGAAATGCTTTCTTTTCTTGCTTTTGTTATAGGATTCTACCACATTAGCCTTAACTTGTGGTATATGACTTCCAAAACGCTTGTCCGAATTTTGGTTATCTTTTTCAATTCTCAACCGAAATGTTGTGAGTAAAGTGCCGCGCCCCAAAATCAACAACCTTTTTCTAAGGGTCGCAACTTTTGTTATCGCTAGCCTGTTGCCCTTGCGTCGGTCAAGCATTAGAAATAGATACTCTATCACTCGAACGACAGCCTCCTCGCTCGAGTGTTAGGTAAGAGTTGGACAAAATTTCAGCTAGTTTCTTCTTTTTCTTTCCAACTTTAGATTGTAAGTTCTTATTCACGCAGAATTGGTTTAGAGATTCCAAATATACCACGATGATCTACTAGGCGAATAGAATAAGTTTGTCTATTTATTTTCATAAGTTGACTATTGGATCAAGTTCGAATATTTGGTCGAAGTCGACACGAAAGTCACTTTTCCATGGTTTATAATTAAACCAATTCCAACAATATTTGAATAATCCTGTGATTAAGAGAAGATGGAAGCAAATGGTGGGATGGTGGTTGAATCTCACAAGATGAATGAGCTTGTTCGGATTCGCCGTGATTTCGTTAGTGGGGTATGCTTTTTTGAAGAAACCCATACTGATGTTTGTATTTTTCTTAATTTTTGATTAAATATTGATGTTCAGATCCGATGGTGATAGAGTTGAAGTGTCTTTCAGCTACAGTTTGGATCTTTTAAGAAAAGGATTGTGGTTAATTTCGATTTTGAAGTGCTGATGATTATTTCGAGCATTTGCTTCTTCTTTTTGTTTGCATGTGATGTTGTGTTTTGAATCTTTCTTAATTGAAGTCGAGTGAGTATGAAGCTCAAGATTGGGGCTTTTCTTATTATTAGAAGGACAGCTCTAGTTAGTTTTGATTTTGGCGTTGAGTGTGAATATCTGTGATCCTGATTATAGTGAATCTTAAATGATCAGTTCAGCCAAATTTGAAGGAAAATTTGCAATCTATTGATATGATCTATTTGATATTACTTAACTAGAGAACAGTTCCTTATCTGATCTTTCTTGGGTTTCTATGTTATTACACGTTCAATATATGTTAATTTCTTATATTTTGTGGTGGATTCTCAAAACCCGATTGCACAGTTGATTCATTTGGGTGAAGTTGCCGCTCTTTTCTTTTCGCACAGTTGACAGACAATACACACAGTTTGGTCGTTCAGCCTGAATTCGATTCCCTTCTCCATGTTGTTGGGTTTTAATTTGTCATGTAGGCTTACATATGTAATCAATTGTATATAAAGACTATCTTAAAGTTAATCCCATTTAAAATGATCTAATAAAGAATTTAAATTATTGGGTTTTGAACATTTAAATAAAGTGTGGGTTAAATATATGTAGAGATCGAATCCGTTAGGGCTATATTTGGTGATGGATCGAATACATATGGAAATATAAATATCCAAACTTTGCCTTTCCCTATGTAAATTTTGAATTAACCTTGCTGTTTTTGAGATAATCTTGGACAACCCTTGTAGCTTTTTGAGATTCATGTTCAAAAATCTTAATTTTTCACCTCTTTCTTGGAGGTTTTGAACTTGGCCAGATTGCTTGGCATTGTTCTTGCAACAATCAAGTGCTTGGTTGTTGCATGTGTTAGGAATCTACTTATGTATGCGCAGGGGAAATAAAATAATTTTTCGATTCCTATACAAGGATCTACATTGTGTTTAG
>CAIGRR010368013.1:0-21091 GCA_903798365.1 Fraxinus sp. 1973-6204
TTATGATACTTGTAATGAAGACCGCTTTGATGGACGAGATTGTTCGGAGATGCTTTTGGTTATGATAGTAAAAGTTTTGAACTCATACAACCTATATACATTTATAAGGTAACATATGTTACCCAAGTGAGAGATTGTTTGAAAGTTATTTAATTTGTCATGTAGGCCGACATATGTTATTAATTGTGTATAAAGGATACCTTAAAGTTAAGCCCAAAATTAAAGTGATCTAATAAAGAATTAAGTAATTGGGCTTTAGGGCATCTAAATAAAGTGTGGATCGGATTATATGTGTAGAGATCGGGGTATTTGACGATGGGCCAATACATATGGAGACTATATATAGGGTTATGATCTCCAATTCATATGTAATTCTCATTTGTTGTGTCATTACATCAACACAAGAGTACAAGAGAAAGCATATTGAATAGGAAGATCCATAAACCCACAATCAAGAATCAAGAAGAAGGTTTTGAGCTATTATTGAAGAACAAGAAATGAAGATTTAAATATCAAGATTCATTATTCTAGATACAAATAAATGGATCAAGTTATGTTCGGCATTAATTAATTTTCTTGGTGAATTGATATGGAGATCTTGGCAATTTGTAAAGTTTATAAAGTTTAAGTTTCATGAAAAATCCAACAGGAGATTGATCAAGCAAGATTCAAGATTTTTTAGCTTCTCCTTTTTTTTCTTCATATATCTCAAATTTAGGTGACGTCTTATTATCCAATACAATTTCTTGGATTATTTTCATAGTGTTTAATTCTTTTCAATTACCTGATTCCTAATTGGATTGATGTAAGATTTTTTTGTTTTATTCGAGAGAAATATTAAAAAGATAGAATTTTATAACAATTGTTGTGAGAACTCATTAAGAATAGAGATATATCGTTATGTTTTGCATGATTTCAATAAATGTCTAGTGTTTTAATGCATTCTTTTATAGTTGTATATTTCATAGAGATACAGGAAGGTTGCATAAGAGAACAATTATAATTATACTTGAGAAAGATTATTAAATTAGGAACATTAATCAATAAGGATAAATAAATATTGCCATGGTATTGAGTTGTAGTAAAATGGATTAGTAAAGTGGGATTCAAATTCTTAGTATGTGTTTTATCGATTTTATAAAAGCTTTCTTAAGTGTTTAGCAGTTTAGTAAAATAATTAGTCATACAATTTTTTCATAAAAAATTGGTTATTCGATTGAGAGTTAATATTGATTAGAATTATATTAAAGTCATAGGCTCCATGGGATGATATCTTATTCAGCGATATCTTACACTTGTAGCATTTCGTCGATCAGAAGGACTGTAGTATTTAATTAGTTTTAGTTAGTTATAACTTTAATCTAAATTTTTATTGCTTTCTTAGTTTTTAATTTATATTATCAAAAACTACAGTATTTCATATCTTTCTATTCAAAATTGTGTACGCAAAGTTTAAGACGCGGTAATCTTTCTCCATTTGATCTGTAAATCGAAGAACTTTCAGGTTGAGAAGAAAAGAACAAACAAAAAGCACACCAAAAAAGCAAGTATAAAAATGTCAAAAAAATATTCAAAGTACTATTGTGGTTCCGGTGAACGAGAATGCATCACATCTTGTTGTAGTTGTGGGTAATGAAAAAGAGTGATTAATGGAAGAGTACATGATTCCACCAATAGTAAAGAGTCGACAAGTGTATCTTATCTAGGATTCATGCAAGCGAACTTCAAAGAACATCATACAATTCTATAGTCTCACCTAATGACAATCAAAAAAACTTATATCTCGAGATTTTGGATATGTGTGCAACTATTGAACATCATATCCAAGGGTTTCCAGTGATGCAATTCGATTGAGGTTCTTTTCCTACACTTTGAGAGATTTGGTTGGGGATTTATTGAACACGAATTCACCTCACAACATCATCACTTGGAACAGTTTAAGTCAAAAGTTCTTTGAAAAATTCTTCTCATAAAAAGGGATTGCCAAGTTACGGGATCAAATCACTATATTTTCTCAACTTGATCACTAACCTATTATGAGGCCTACCAATGACACAAAAGGTAGCTTTAACAGTGCTCATGGCATGATTTGCAGATATGGCTCCAAGTCTAGTATTTCTACATTGGATTAAATTCACAGCAGAGCTAACATTAACTCTGCATGTTATCGTCAATAATCAAAAGGACATATGATCAAGTGAATGAAATTATGGAGGATTTGGTTACCAATAGTGTATTATGGCTGAGTAAGAGATCGGGTGGAAAGAGAGCTGCAATGCGTGGTGCATTGGCTAAAAACATTGACATATGGCAATCAATTAGATAGTAAATACAATTCAAGCATCTGGACCGAGGTATAATCATTGTGGAGATAATCATGAAAGTAGTGTGGAAAGTACATTTTCCAAGTCAACTGAGGATGCAAATTATATACAAAAATACTAAAGACAACAGAAAAAATCTCACTATACACCTATGATCCAGGCTGGAAAAATCATCCAAACCTTCTTTTGGGTTAATGCACTTTCTTCTAAAAATGCACCAAAACAGCATATATCGTCGAGTTTTAAGCACCTAGAAAAGAAGCCTTAATGGAAGAACCATTTGGCAAAATATAGAAGTTTCAACCCAGTTTAAGCAAAAGCTGAAACAAGTCTTCAAAATTGAGAGGATGCAATAAAATATTTGGAAAATTAGCTTGGGCAAATAGCAAGGATACTTTTAGAAAGACCACTACCAAGTGATACTGAAACAAAACAATTTTGAAGATGAAATCATCAATGATCCATCTTTAAAAGCACCAACTCCGATTTGAGTATACATACCTCCTATTCCATATCCTCAAAGGCTTTAGAAAAGACCAGAAAGGAAAATGGTTCTACAATTGCTACATGGAGTTTGGTTCAGCTTTTGAAAATAATAGTAATGAGACAGGTGACATTGAATGAAACAGAACATACCACTTATGAGGTGCACATGGATCATCTGATCAACAAGTAAAAATAATTCACAATCAGAAGTTAGATAGTCCACAAGTGAAAACAATCATTTCTATCAAAATATTTGAACATCATATCCCTTTTCCTCAAAGCTTTCAAAGTAAGAAGCTCGAAGAACATTTTGCTTATTCTTGGACATATTTAAAAAGCTTCATTCCAACATCCCACTACTTGAGGCCATATCTCAAGTACCAATTTATGCAAAGTTCTTGAAGGAGATATTGTCAAAGAAAAAAAAAAGGCTAAATGAATTTGATACCATTGTGTTGAATGAGGAGTGCAGGCCATCTTGCTAAAAAAACTACCTCGTAAACTAAAGGATACAGGGAGTCTCAAATTACATTGCTCAATAAAAAATAGTAATATTCTTCATGTTTTATGTAATTTCGAAATAAGTACAAGTTTAATGCCTTTTTCAATCTACAATAATTAGTTTTGGAAGAGCTAAAAAAACATAACAATCTCTTTTCAATGGCAGATCGCTCAATAATATACCCTAAGAAGTGGCGAGAACGTGCTCATTAAAATGACAATTTATATTTCCAAAGGAATTTCATTGTCTTAGACAGAAAAATATCAAGATGTATCACTAATCTTGAGGCGATCAATCTTATCAACGAGTTGGGTTGCTATATACTTGAAGGCACGCGAGTTGAAAGGATGGGGTGGGTGATGAGCAAGAGAAATTATATGTTTGTCATTGTCAAGAAATCATCCCATGATGAGAAAATTCAAAAAGTCAAAGAACAGGGCTTGAAGGACCATAAAAAGTGCCTGTACAAGAAAGAAAGAAATGGAAATTTCTAAAAACCTCATGGATGATTATTCGATTGATTCTACAAGTATATTGATCATGACAAGTAATAAAGTAAATTTTGAGTCCAAGTATCCTACCCATAAGGACTAATTATTTACTACTAATTTTATCGTATCTAACTTCAATCAAAATTTATCAAATGTAACTGTTTATGTGTCGAACTAAATTATACTAATTTAACAAGTTTGTGGAGGACTTTTCGGGATTCAGTGGTTAGATATTCCAATTTCACTTAAATTATTTAGCATTCATATAATATAATTTCGTTTACCCCATTTTTCATATGTATTAACAATCAAATTAATCAATTTTAGAGAGTAATTTCTCTCGAGCAAAACTAACCATATTCACATACCTGGATTTGCTATGTTTCTATGTAAATTCATACACATGTAAAAGCATCCAATTTTAATAATTCAATTATGATTGCATAATCCATAAAATTATCCCTCGAACTCTTATCAAAGCTTATGTTACTTATTTCACAAAACCATGCAATTGGGGTTCAAGCAATTGAATGTCAATTAAGCACACAATAAGCAATTAATACATAATAATTAAATTGGCATGAAATCTATTAAATTAAATAAATATCAACCTAAGCTTCATCGTCCATCCTAAAAAAAGTAATTTAGCCAATCATAAATATTTAAATTGAATAACAAAAGAACGAAAAGCATCATTGGGTTCAAAATAATGATTAAAGAATTGATCTAAGCTACAAGTTGTTCATTTGTACCCAAATTCCAACAAAGATCTTCAATTCTTCTTGATTGGTTGTTACATCTCCCGACCATTTGTACGCTTCAATCTTCAAATCGCAAATTTAGATACCAGTCTCGAGGAAATTATGTGTTTGATGTGTAATTTACCCTCAAAAAATGTAAATCTTATCTCTCCCTTTTATTCGAAATTAAGATCCATGAACACTTGCTTTAAGTCCTACAAGGTTTCAAGAACTCAGAAGCAAGCTGAACGTGTCCATACCAAATCAGCATGAGAGGGGGTGTCGATAATCAAGGAGTCCTCTAGCTAGGCTTGAGTTCTCAAATATTGAGTAACCAAAAGTTTAATTTACATCGTTTTCCCAGTTTTCCTTGTTATTTAGACAAGATCCAGAATTCTCTCTGCATTTTCCCAAGTTTTATTTAGACAACAAAAATTACAACATGCTCTTCATGCAAGAAACTATCACGTCTCCTATAGTTTCCACATTAAATTTTGTGATGGAAATATTTTTCATAAATCGCGTTAGTGGAAAATTACTTTGGTATTCATCCTCTAGTATTGGTCATGGTATTAGAACTATTGCCCATAACTGAAATATATATGTGAATAATGCATTCTATATAAAAGGAAGATCTAAAGTTGAATCAACTTATAATGAGCAAAGCCCATCTGGAATAAGACTTCCTCCAAGACAAAACAATATCATGTACAGTGAAATTGAATGGAAATTGCATTAAATTATTTAATTTTGTTAAACGGGCTTGGTGGCCCATGAGGAAATTAAAAGCCCAATCCACTTTTAAGTCTCGTAGGTCAACATATGAGTCTAGATTTTTTTTCTTGTGACCGTGGCTACACAAGAGTAACAATAGGGATGACAAAAAAATCCGACACACCCGATACTCGATGGGCCCTGCCCCGAATAGGGCAGGGATTACCCGCTTAATCGAATATTCGGGTCGGGGACAAGACTGGTAACTTTACCCCGAGTGGGGACGATCCGCCCCGCCCCGTTTATTTTTTTTTCAAAATTCAATATTTTAAATGGAAAAATTTCACGAAATTTCATTAGTTCTAATAGAAAATGGCAACTAAAATTATCTAAAAAATATGACAAACAATAAAAGCATTAGTTTACCAAATATATTTGAATAATTTAACTTTTATAAATAAATAAAGATTAAAAAATATATTATTATCACAGTCTAATGAATGGGGGCAATAAAATGAATTATCAAAAACTTTTAAAAAAAAATTAAACAGGATAGTAAACGGGACAAAGGCACCGCCCCGCCTTAAATGAGTAATGGGGGGGGGGGGGGAATTACCGACGAGGCGAGGGCAAGGGAGATTTACCCCGCCCGCCACGTTGCCATCCCCAAGTAAAAATGAGAGAGGGGGCAACTACGGGTGGAAAAATAGAAAACAGAGGCCATATCGTAGAGAAAAACTTGGCTTCGATTTTGTGGAGGCATTGAAGAGAAGATGCAAGTGTTTTTCTTCCTTCTTAAAGTGTGGATTTCACAAAGGTTTATTCTCTATTCAAGAACAAATTGGAGATTTCTCTAAGAGGTTACTTTGGTGCTACAAGGACTTTGTAGTATTTGGAGTGGAGATCTCATAGATTTAAACTAATGGTTTTGGGGTTGAGATTATTGTTTTCTTAAAGGTTGAATATTGTTGTATAGAACAATTTGTTAAGAATTCAAGTTTTGGGCATAAACTTAAATATTGTAATCTCTGTTTATTATAATAGATTTGGTCGGAGTTGCCCTGTGATTTTTTTCCCTCTACACTGGAGGATTTTTTCCACGTAAAATTTAGTGTTGTGTTCTCTTGTGTTGTTTCTTTTGGTATTTCTTATTTGCTAGTTTGATATTTTTTTTGCTTGATGCCATAATTTAATTTTCTACAGTAGCGATGAAATTCCCCAACAAAGAGGTACCGGAGCTGAGGTTGTGTTGGTGTTGGAGAATACTTCAAGCACTATGATTAAATTGTCGGCTTCAAATTATTCTATTAGAGGCCTATGATGGAGGATATCCTTTAATGTAAGGATTTACATGAATCTATTGAAGGTGACGGTGCCAAGCGAAGTAGTATGAGTGATAGTGATTAGAAGAAAATGAACAGGAAAGTCAATGGATATATTAGACAATAGGTTGATTTTAATGTATTCCATTATATATCTCAAGGGACATATGCCCATATTCTTTGGGAAAAACTAAAGAGTCACTATGAGAGGAAGATCACTCAAATTAAAGTTTTTGCTATTAGAAAGCTTGTGAATCTAAAGTTGAAGGAGGGGAAATCAAGCTAAGCATTTGAGCGAATTTCAAGACTTAGTAAATTAATTTACCACAATGAAAATAGCGCTAGATGATGAGATGCAAGTACTACTACTTCTGAATTCATTGCCAATAGTTAGGAAACTTTGGTGGTATCACTTAGTAGCTCTGCTCCAAATGGTGTGTTTGGACTTACTCTAGTTAAAGAGAGTTTGTTTAATGAAGAAATGAGAAGGAAAAGATCTGGGTAGGAAATGATGCACATGTTCTTATTACAGAGAATAAGGGAAGGAATAAGAGCAAATGACCTAAGGGACATGGCAATTTTAGAAGTCAATCAAATGCAAAAGGAAAGGTCAAGTGTTTTCTGTGATCAAGAGTGTTGTCATATAAAGAAAATTTACAATGCTTTGAAAAATAAACTGAAAGAGAAAAATCAGAAGAAGACTGATGAGAGAATATAGCAACTAGCAATTCAAATGAGGTAGTAGAAGCAGTTTTTTCTGCCAAAGATGAGCAATGTTGTCATGTTGCAGATTCGTTTGTTGAGTGGGTTATTAACTCAGCGACTTTTTACCGTGTTACTCCAAGATGGGAGCTCTTCACTTCGTATAAATCAGAATATGGGTAATGACAGTTTTGCGAGCATTGTGGGAATTGGTGATATTTGTCTTCAAACAAATATTGCAGCTTGACATTGAAGAACATATGACATGTTCTAGACAGGCACCTGAATTTGATATCTACACGTCTTTGATGAAGTCGGGTATGACAATTATTTTGGCAGTGGAGAATGGAAACTAACAAAAGGGTCGATGGTATTTGCTACAGGAAAAGTTTGTAGCACACTTTACAAGACACGAGTAAAGGTTTGTTGTGAAGCTGTGAATGCAACTAAAAGTTATTCTTCACCAGACTTGAGGCACAAGCGGTTGGCTCAATTGAGCGAGAAAGGATTGCAGATTTTAGCAAGAAAGTCCCTCGTTCCTTTTACCAATGGTATATCATTAAATTCATGTGATTATTGTTTACTTTGTAAACAACATAGAGTTCCATTTCAGAAGTCCTCTAGTAGAAAGTCTAATATTTTAGATTTGGTTATTATGATATTTGTAGCCCAATGAAGGTGGAGTTCTTAGGTGGCAATAAATATTTTCTTTCATTAATGATGCTTCACGAAAGTTATGGATGTTTTATTTGAGATCAAAAGACTGGGTTTTTCAGCACTTCGAAAAGTTTCATACCATGGTAAAATGGGATAGAATGGGAAAGCGGAAAGATTTTGAAGTATCTCCGAACTAACAACTGGAGGGAACACACATCTAAAGTGTTTGAAGATTACTGTTCAGAGCATGGTATTAGACATAAGAAAACAATTCCTAGTATCCCCACAACACAATGACGTGGCTAAGAGAATGAATCGTGCCATTGTAGAAAAAGTCATAACCATGTTCAGGATGGCTAGGTTACCTAAGTCATTTTTGGGATGAAGCTGTTCGTATGGTGGGCTACCTAATCAATCGGTCTACATCAATTCCGTTGGATTTTGAAATTTCAAAAAAGGTGTGAATGGAAAATGATACTTCATATTTTCACCTGAAGGTTTTTGGGTTCAAGGCATTTCCACATGTGCATAAGGAACAACGGTTGAAACTAGATGATAAAGCTAGTGCTTGCATTTTTGTTAGCTATGAAGATGTAGAATTTGGCTACAGACTATAGGATCCAGAAAAGAAGAAAATATGAAAAGGGATGTGATTTTTCATGAAAATCAAAAGTTAGCATATTTCGAGAAATCTGGGAATCAAAGACGTTGCTAATGGTGTCACTGACCTTACACCTATCTCTTTGCCTCTAGACAATGCTACTTAGGTGGTAGAGACACACATTGATAGTCATGCTGATGAGCCAGCATGGGTTGATAGAGATGATCTAGAGGATGTTGAGTAGAGAGGGCAGCCTACAACATTAGAACCTCATGTTACAAGATCTACTAGGAAGCATAATCCATTAACTAGGTATTTTGAATCAGATTATGTGTTGGTAGCTAATAAGGGAGAGCCAGAATGCTTTCATGAGGTACAATCTAATAAGGACAAAAAGAGCTGGATGAAGGCTATGCTGGAAGGATGAATTTTTTGTACGAGAATTACACTTACGAGCTAGCAGAGCTTCTTAAAGGTAAAAAGGCATTAAAGAATAAATGGGTGTTCAAACTACAAAAGATGGTGAAAAGCTAGTGAAGTATAAAGCTCGATTAGTGGTGAAGGTCTTCAATCAGAAGAAAGAGATTTACTTCGATGATATATTCTCTACTGTTGTCAAAATGACTTCCATTCAAGTGGTTTTGGGTTTTGTAACTAGTTTGGATCTTGAACTTGAGCAGTTAAATGTGAAAATCACCTTTCTCCATGGTGATTTGGAGGAAGAAATCTACATGGTTCAGCTAGAGGGATTTGAAGTAATAAGAAAAGAACATACGATTTACAGGAAAAAGAGCAAATATGAGTTGAAACAGACTCCAAAATAGTAGTATAAAAAGTTTGATTCCTTTATGATGGGTCATGGTTATACTGCTCAGGTACAAATCAGAGTGTTTATGTTAGAGAATTTTGGTAATTTTATTATCCTTTTGTTGTATGTAGATGACATGTCGATAGTGGGACAAGATATTAAGTTAATTCATAGTTTGAAGGCAAATTTGTTCAAGTCGTTTGACATGAAGGATCTTGGACTAGCACGACAAATTTTGGGGACGCAAATTCTTCGTGATAGGAAAGCTAGAAAGTTTTAGCAATCACAGGAGAAATATGTAGAAAGAGTAGTGATAAGGTGACTTGTCCTTCTAAGAAGGAAGATAAAGAAATAATGGCAAAGATTCCTTACTCCTCTACGATCGGGAGTTTGATGTATGCTATGGTTTGTACATGACCAGACAATGATCATACAATTGGGGTGCTCGACAGGGCAGGTTTATTGTTAGTCCCAATGAAGATCATTAGGAGGCATTGAAATGGATCTTTAGATACTTGAGAAGTACTTCAAAGATGTGCTTGACTTTTTGTGACTCAAAACCAATTTTAGAGGGCTATACATATGCATATATGGCAATTGATCTTGATGGTAGGAAATCAACTTCATGATACTTGGTTACTTTTGTAGGGGGAGCTGTCTCGTGGCACTCAAAACTACAAAAGTGTGTTGCCTTATCTAACTGAAGGTGAGTATATTGTAGCAACTAATTCAGTGAAAAAAATGCTTTGGATGAAACGGTTTATCCAAGATTTGGGCTTGAAGCAAGAAAGGTATGTTAATTATGATAGTTAGAGCGCATTAGACTTGAGAATGCTACTTATCATTTTTGGAAAAAACACATTGATGTGAGATATCATTGGCTACAATAAGTAGTGGTAGAACAATTGATATTGTTAAAGAAGATTCATATCGATAAGAATCCAGCTGATATCATAATAAAGGTTGCGACAAGAAAAAAAAAGCTTGAGCTTTGTGCCGGACTGGCTAGCATTGACTCTAACTAATATGTAAGAGGATAATCTCCTTCCTCGGAGGGCTGGAGGGAGAGATTGTTATAAGGGCTTGGTCTAGCGCACGAGGAAATTAAAAGCCCAATCCACTATTA
Organism: Fraxinus sp. 1973-6204; assembly: GCA_903798365.1. Classification (NCBI taxonomy): domain Eukaryota; kingdom Viridiplantae; phylum Streptophyta; class Magnoliopsida; order Lamiales; family Oleaceae; genus Fraxinus; species Fraxinus sp. 1973-6204. The sequence continues at coordinate 10,474 of CAIGRR010368013.1, forward strand.
TGTCTTGTAGGTGTTGATATGAGGCTAGATTTGTTTTCTTCTTCTGATCATGGCTGCACAAGAGTGAAAACGAGAGAGAGGGCTGCAACGGGTGGAAAAATAGAAAACATAGGCTGCTGTGTACGAGAGAACAATAGAGAAAAGCTTGGCTTCGGCTTTGTGGAGACATTGAAGAGAAGAAGCAACTGTTTTCTTCTTTCTTGAGGTGTGGATTTCACACAAGTTTTTCTCTATTCAAGAATAAATTGGGGAATTCTCTAAGAGGTTACTTTGGTGCTACAAGGAGTTGTAGTATTTGGAATGGAGATCTCAAAGGTTCAAAATTTTGGGGTTGAAATTATTGTTTTCTTAGAGGTTGATTATTGTTGGATTTCTCAATTTGTTAAGAATTCAAGTTTTGGGCATAAACTTAAATATTGTAATCTTTGTTTATATAATGGATTTGGTCGGATTTGTCCTATGGGGTTTTTTTTTCCCCTCTACACTAGGAAGTTTTTTCCACGTAAAATTTGGTATTGTGTTTTCTTGTGTTGCCTTCTTTTAGTATTTCTTATTTGCTAGTTTGATGCTTTATTTGCTTGGTACTGTAATTTAATTTTCTGCAGAAGAGGTGAAATTGTCCAACAAATTTTAATAAAAACAAAAAATCATCTTCTAGAATCCAGCTGGCCAGTAGTTTCACAATAATATATTTGTGAATAAAATTATATGGAGATTTAAAGGACCATAAACACTAGTACCACCTTTGTCAACACAAAAGTTTAGAGTGAGGAGAAAAGGAACAAACATAAAACCTGGAACTCAGCAACCAGACACATTAGATTAATCTAATGGAATATTTGGTAAGGTGGATTGAACAGCAGTGAACAATATTGATGAAGAAAAAGATTTTAAAATCTTATCTACTATATTGTCGAATCCATCTAGTATTACATATGCACCAAGATAGGAAAACTAAGCTTCAGCGAGACATTGACAAAGGAAACTCTTTCTACTAACAAAAGTTGCAAGCAGGAAGTATTTTCTTGCTGTCACTTCTATGTTGAGGGAAGAACTGACTCCAAATCATCAGCCTTTGCTTCATCCTTGATAGAATGACTGTGCATATTCCTTGTAAAGTTTGTAGTAGTATCCAAAAAATAGAGAATAAATGACAGTATGCAGCAGCATACGAACATGGGTATCGGCCCAAAGACCCAAAGGAACAGAGGGAACGAAAAGTAAAATGCCCGAAGTCCTACTGACCAAAAGAAGCTTCCTCTGTTCAAGTTTATTACAACATACTCTATAGCATCTTTTCTGTCTTTGAATGTAGGCACTGTAGCTAGAAAGCTAACATGGGCATAGTATCTAATAGACTGCACATTGCAAAGAAAGGCAACGAGAAAACAGAGCAAGATAGCAAAGAACTTCACTGATGACATGATTGGAGTTTTATTACCGTAAACTAATTCCAAGGAGGGAGAGTTTGATTTATTGCTGACATATACACTTATTAAAGAGCTGAGAGTGATAGCAGTTGTCGCCAAAAGTGTAGATGCCATTATGTTGTTCCGTAATGTTTGAACTGCCAAAATGCCATTTTTAAGTGGATCCTGTAATAACAAGTTAATTTGAGTTTAGAATTCAACAGACAATTATTGGTATACTTCACAATATTTTATTCTGTTTTGCTGAAGTTAAAAAAATAAAAAATAAAACATTGTAACTAACGAAGTCAAGAACAATGCAGAGTTTCTTTACTGAACAAAAAACTTATAATTGTTAACTACTCAATCTTAGCAACTTTGATTAATAAATGTTCTTCCTATAAAGTGTCCTTAGAGGGTGTTATATACACTTGAAGCAATTATAAATCTCATGATTGCCCGAAGTGCAGGAAGCCAGGAACCAATGGAACGAGACAGCTAACATAAAAAGAGCAGAAGCAAAAAAGAACATAAAAATGATCAAAATGTCATTTTGAAATGGCAGCAATTTGTTTGCAACACAACAATAGAGAATGCATACGTCCAATGAAGAGTGGTCAAGTTTCAGGACTGTAGAATAGAATTGCTTTAACTTCCAACTAATTTAATTCAGAAATTCAGCTGATCCGACCTATATTTATAACTGAATCTACTTATACTTAAGGAAATATTCATAGCACAGGAACCGCAAACTTACAGTACTAGGTTCAGCAAAATATGAAATTTGACACATAAAAGCAGCAGTATAGGCAAAGAACAGTTTTAGACTGAAAGGAGGTAAATTTGGGTTTGATAACTAAAGATGAGAAAGAAAAATAAGAAGACAACTAGGTATCTGACCTACATTTGTCTGAGCGACTCCTGGCTGGAAATGCATGCACCTTGACCTTACTAATGATTTAAGGGCTGTTAAACTTTCTGTGGAAAAATTAAATTATTTTCCCTAATCAAACCATTAGACAAGTGTATTTTGACTTACCTATCATAATATTAATGAGACTCCTTTCCTAATTAAAAAATCAAACAAACACTAACCCCTACGGAGTCACTAACAATCAATCAACCTAAACCATGACTGACTCTAGAGACTTCTGAAGATTAAAGAAATATGTAAAATGCAAAAGAAAATTAAAGTACCGAAATACATATAAAAGCTCATCAACAAAGAGTCAATTGAGGATTGGTTTTGGCCAAAAAAATATTATCATAGGAGCTTTATTTTTTCTCAAAACTAATCCTTTATTTCTTTTCGGAACCTTTCACGAAAATCCTATAAGAAAAAAGACCTAATTTAAGAAGCTCTTATTCAGTAACAAAATTTTTAGCTTCTAGGGAAGTATAGAAACACAAGATTTATGTGGTTGAGTGGACAGTCATATATACATGGTCAGCACAAAACAAGGTTTATCATAGAGAACGATTAAAATGATACATAAAACAACAAAGCCTTATCCTATACTTATATGAGGCCAGCTACACAGATCTTCTTCCACTGCTCAAGTGCCATTTCCCTAACCACAATGGAGCAAATTTTTTCGAATTACTTCATTCCATAAGAAAAAGAAAACAACATATTCCTCTAAGCTTACCATTGTTTACCAGTGTTTTGAAACAACGTGCCCAAATCAAACCCGAATCCTTGCAGAAAAGCAAACATTAACAAAATATGTTTTCTCTGCATTTCAACAAAATTTAAAGAGAGAATCTTAGGTGGATATTATGAAGTCCCTGAAAAACACACTTGCACTATATTTCCGTGAAAATGGGGGAGAATTGAGCTAACTAGTCATTTCAAAGCGCTTTCATTCAACCCGAGGGTTTGAAGTATGTGGGTTTAGAAACTTGTTAACTGAAAGTCGATTTCAATATCCTTTCCTTGATATCTGTCAATGAATCTTCACATAATACCATAACACTGAAAAGAACTTCTTTTCATCAAATTCCATCACCTTATCGACCTCTAGAAGAGCATGTTCAAATAATTGTGGCTCAGACAGGCAGCCTCAAAAATCGCTTCAATTTCTGATAATAATTGTCAAATTATTCCAAAAAGATATCCAACATTCAACTAAAAAACTATTTGCTCCAAATAATGCTTACATACTAGATTCGATTAATCTCTAGTCTTGAATTACAAGCAACAAAATGGAGTTCAAAAGGTTGGATGAACAAACAAGAGATATGCAGAAAAGAAGAAACCCAAGTGCTAGAGGAATGCTGGACAACAGCAGAAGTGAAGTGCAGGCTGTAAGATAACAGCAGAAGTTCAATAGTTAGATAAACAGCAGAATGTAGGGATCTAAAGAAAAAAATTGACAAAACTCCGTGTTCTCTGTACAAGGCTTGATAGTATCCTTGGGCTAGTCCACAAGCTAACATTGATAAAATGACTGCTAATGGGCAGTTTTTTTCCATTCATTATACAGGATCTAACAAAATAGATCACATTTTGCAATAATCATAAGGATTAAGGCGATAATTGGAACTTCAGAAACTAAGATGAAGCTGTCTTCAAACTTCAAGCACTATAAATGTGATTAGCCCACAAAATAATCATAAAAAATATCAGCTAATAGACAAACACTCCAAGTACATTCAAGAGTGACCCCAAGGTCAACATGTGTTGTATTACAATCTGACAAGTTCAAGTTTTAACTAAAGCTTCAATTGTAGAATGATGCAAACCTGACTATCAAATATACCAGCATGTCAAGACCATTGGATTCTCAAACACAAGCAAGTATATAACAAAAGGAAAAAATTCACAGTATCTTCTTAAGCTGACTCACTTTCATTCACAAATTTTCCCCTTCGCATAATTGCTCTATTAAGTTTTTTGATTGTTTCAGCGGTTTTAGGCTTTTAGTTCAGTCCAATACAAGGTAAAACCACCCAGTTCCTCATAATGGATGGTAAAACCACCCAGTTCCTCATAAAAGATAAGAGATTGTCACACAAACCCGCCAAAAGGGCAAGAAGGAAATTAGCTTCTCTTTCCCACCCAAGAAGGCATGTGCAATGTACATAGTACAAAAAGCTCTAAAATTGCATAATTTATCACGTGCCTGCTTAAAACATAAAAAACCTATCACACTAAAAATAGTTGTTTGTAATTTTTTCCCTCTCTGAACCCTGAATCCCCAAATTCCAAAATAAAAAGCCCTACAGTGGAAGCCAAAATTAACCATACTTACAGTATAAAAACGTTAACAATGGCAGGTTAACAGCATTTAGGATGGCAAGGAGGGAATGAACTGGGTGAGAAATACACTCAAGAATCCACAGCATTGAGGACCCCGAATATGTTTGTATTAGGGTTTTAAGAATGGGAAAAATGACTTTAGTATACACAAACATGTGGCATGTCTTTGGGGTTGTAAAATTTGAACAAAATCTAGATGACAAAGAAAGACAGTGAATCAAAACTTGAATTTCCCCTAAAATAATGATTGCTGCTACAAGTATCCCAGCTAATATTAGTATAAAGATTCAAATAACTTTGTTGACCCAAAACATAATCAATATCTTTGATATCAAAGAACAACCAGCACTTACACACGTGATCATAAGCACATACATACACAACTCGAAAAGCCCCAACAAAATCAATTAGAGAGAGAGTGAATTGGGAGAAAACCTACAGTCATCAAGCAATGAACCCATCTTTGGCGGCTCTCTGCATTGAGGCCAATCACAGTTCTTCTCGGGTTTCTTACTATCATGAACAGAAGCCAAACATGGTATGCCAACAAAATCCCCAAGCCCAGAGGCACCAGTACATAGTCCACCTTTTCTTCCTCCATTTTCGCTGCTATTTCTCTCTTCAACAAAGTGTAAAAGTCCCAAATACTCGGTGACTCCTCTGAGCCTACCACTTTGAATTATGCTAGTAGTACATAAAACAATTGATAGTGGTAAGTCTGGTTGAAATCAAGGCAAAATTGTGTGCCAAAGTCAAATAAAACTAACAGTACACCCAGCAAAACTGTACCATTTTTGGGCTCATTCAGAATCTTTAGCGCAATTAGGACAGGCGGACTTTAAGCCAGCTCGTGTTCTTTTGAAATAGAATAATACTATTGTCTATTTAGCATCAATTTCAATGTCAGCACAAAGTCTTAATAAATAAATTATAAATTCTTATATTTAATTGAATTTGTAATTTAATGATGCAAGTGATGTTACCTAAATCAATGTTAAACACATGTGATAAATAACATTACTCTTTAAAATAACTTTTTAATTCTCGTATTCATTTTCAATCACATTCAAGTAATAAAATATTTTACACGTAAATCTAAAATTTTTACCTACTTTTTAATCACACATTCTCCAAAACAATCACTATTCAAAATATCAATTTTTTTTTTTCAAAATAACGATTAAATAAATCTTCACCAAAATATGAACACAAAGATTAAAAGCAAAAGTTAAGAGAAACATTAATAAAAATAAAAATTTCAATAGTTTAGTAACAAAAAACCAGAATTAATATATGAATATGTTAATTGTATATCTTGAATGACATCATAGATATCGTGTGATATGTGAAAAATTGTGCCATTCATTTGAATAAGTTTTGTTAAAACCAATGTCCCAAATTGTTGTGAAGTAAAACAATATCATTCACAATGTCAAACTCAATGTACTTATAGCAAAATTGTTAAAATACGTAGATACTCGCCCCTTAGGCATTGCCGCCCTACCTTAAGCAATTGGGTTACTTTGACAACAAAAGGTCTACAGTTTTAAAACAATCACTTTAACAATAACTAATTATAAGTATTATGGTATCTGCAACCCATATCTAATTGCATCAAATTGTACCAATTTTTTTGTGCAATCCATCATCAACTCACTGCACCATTTAGAACAGCACACCAAAATGATGTATTCGGTGTTTCATTTGTACCATTTTGCACAAAAATGGTTTAAGTACATTTTTATCCTTCTTTTCCATTTTGCACCAATTTTTTATTGAGTGTATTTGATTCATTTTTGTTATATTATTATTATTATTATTATTATTATTATTATCACTGCTACTGCTCCTGCTTTGCTGCTACTACTACTATACATTTAATAAATTTATTAGTGAATCAATAACTTCGTTAACTAAATGGAATTATTTATTTAGTAATTTTTATTGTTATAAAATAAATAAATAATTTTTTAGAAACATAAATCATTAAGAATAAAAAAATGAAGAAAATAATAAAATACTGTTCACTTGGTACAATTTTTGGTTTATTGGGTTTGAGATAATTTTTAGTTTAGTGCAAGATTTTATATAAAATGATGCAAAACTTACCTTAAATTTTGGTGTAGGGTTAGAGATGACCTAAAAAAATCTTTTAGGAGACCATCTTATCTTATCCATTAGGTTTGGATGTCATAATTTCACAATCATTAATAATAACGTAAACAAGTATGTTGACGTTTTGACATTTCTCATTAAAAATTTAATTTAAACGCAACATAACATTTCTTCATATAGGGACTTAATGAACAATTTGAAGCCTTCACTACTTTCGATACAATATTGTAGCGGTAAAAATTATTCCACTTGCCTAAGCGGCCCACTCATGGCACATGAACGACCCACTTAAAAATGTGCCACCTTTGGCCCAACCCATTAATGCAACTAACCCAAGACACGATCTAGGACCCACGGATTAACTCGAAACCTCCGATATGTTATCCTCAAACAGTCGAGATATAGCACGCTATGATTTGATCAACTCAAGTAGGAGTTATATATAAACAGTCTGGATATCTCAACTAAAAGGATCCAGTCAAATTTAGCTCCAATCAACCACAAAATCTCAGAGAATCCTTATCAATTCCATTTAGATGATTATTCCACTCCTATAAATTTTATGATTAGTCAAACGTCCAAATATCCTCATCTATAGACTCTGAAGTTTTTTTCTTACTTTTATTCTAGCACAAGTATAACTCTCGACAAGCTTTATTGACTTGACCGTTGGAATGTCTTCAATCGACACCAATCGATGCCCTTGTAAGATCTTTAATGATCATTATTTCATGTTCTACTTTTCTTAAATTCTGTTGGATTGTTAATGGCTCGATCGATTTTATTTTCTCAATTGTAGAATCTACAGCCTACAATTTGGCGCCCATCGTAGGGCATAACAATCATTCCGATGAACGGATCTCTTAGCATTACCATGTCTAGAATCTCTGAAATCTATTACACGTATGGCTATGCTAACCACACTCTAGAAGAAGCAGCTCATTAAGAAACGAAATAGATGATTCATCCAGAGGTGGAAGCAACAAGGCAATTAGGGAACGATTCAAGCCATACCACCATTCTACCAACCACTTTTCGTCGACCCATCCGCTCCATCCAGTCTAGCCGACCTCTATTCAACCAAGTACTATTCATCATGTCTCTATGCACTCTCAACCTACTGTTTCATCTACCAAAGTGGCTATACGACTAGCACAACTCATCGAGTTGACAAAGCAGAATTCACAAAAATTGGAGATGCTTGAAGTAGAGAATGTAATACCTGATCTGACTTTGGTACATCCATCTCCAACTCCATTCAGGCCAACACTTTCACTCGACCTAAATGGTCTTAGGACCACGTCCAATTCACCACAGTCTGAACGAAAGGTTGGAAGATGCACAACCATAGCATACCAATGGACGGATCCAAGTTCGCACAAAAGTTAACAGGGATTGAAGTCATGGTTTAATGTACTCCCAGGATGCCTCACCAATCAAAAATAGCACGCCCAGTTCTTTTGTTGGCTCGCCATTTGTTGACAAAATCACCAGGTGGAATTGCCCAAAAAGTTTACCTTCCCAACATGAAGCTTTATGACCGTCAATCCATACAATTATATAGCTCAACACAGACAGAGAATGTTTATTACTATTATATTGAGTGACCTTCCCGAGACCTACATGTGCAAAGGGTTCAACTCCAGTTTTGTAGGACCAACCTTATAGTAGTATACAAACCTTCCTAATAATTATATTTCATCATTCGCACAACTAGCTGATACTTTTGTCGAACAATTTGTAAGTAGCATGAATATCAAGAAGCCATTCAACGACCTCTATCATGTAGTGCAGAGGAAAAGTAAATCACTTTACGAATTTGTCGAACAATTCAACCGAGAGAAGTTTCCATTTGTATCTGCAACAACAAATTACAGTTTCTAATTTTTGAAAGAGGTTTTTCCTAGATACATTATACAAGGAAGATGTCTTGGCAAAAGCTTGGCCCAGATTAAATGGGAAGAGGATGATGCCACTTCAATTTCACTAAATGCTAGCCTCCCAAAGAAGAGCGCAGTGACAAGACAGAGAAACAAACTGTAAGTATTTATTGTCCTCTAGACAGATGGGACACCAAGCATATAGAATTGCAAATACCATTTGATCGCCCTTTTATAAGGACAAAGGCTGGGATCCCTGAATATATCCTCTGTATTGGCCTAGCAGAGCTAGTTGTGGTACTCAAGGGAATGGGTAATGCAATAAATTGGTCCAAAAAGATGAGAAGCTCCAGTGACCAACGTGACAAGAGTAAGTAGTGTGAGTTTCACGCAAACCATGGGCATCGGACAAATGATTGCATTGCAATAAGGTAGGATGTGGTAGAGCTATTGAAATAAGGACATCTCACAGGCCTTCTGATCAAAAAATGGAAAGAGAACATCGATCGACGACAACAACAAATTGGTAAGCAAGGAGCATTTCCAACATATGATAGAACTATCAGCTTCATCACCGACGGGTTGGAAGTTAGTAGTAGGATAACAAGGGCAGCAGTACAAAGACATGCGTGTCGATCAACTCATTGATGACAAAATCTAAACTAAGTAACCGAGACAGGCCTACCACAAATCATCAACTTTACAACCTTAGAGGCTACGCAACTACTATCGACACCATGACGCTTTGGTCATATCTTTGAACGTCACCAACTACTTGATCAAGCACATTTTGATAGAATGGTTATAGTGCAAACATACTTTTCTTGGAAAGTTATAAGTCCTTGATTGTAGAGTAACACATAGACCGCTTCAAGCAATCTTTCAAGGTTCTGAAAAAGCACAACATGAAACTCAATCCATCCAAGTATTTGAAATATCTTTTGGCAAATTCCTAGGTTACTTGGTAACCCAGCGGGGGATCGAGGAAAACCCAGGTCGAATCAATCAATCATTAACATTCAGTCTCCAACTTGCATAAAGGAAGTTCAAAGGCATACTGGAAGACATGTAGCTCGTAACAGGTTTATCTCTCAATCTTCCAAGAAATGCTAAAAATTGACAACATATTAAGGAAAAACAGAACTTTCAAATGGACTCCGGCATGCAAAGAAGCAATTGAGTAACTCAAGCAATACTTAACTTCACCTCTGCTCTTGTTAAAACCAATAGACGTGGAACAACTCTAGATGTACTGGCTGGAAGGCAACTCCTCATTTACTATGTCAACAATGCATTACTAGATACCACTACAGCCAATTGTAGAAATTAGCTTTGTCACTCGTCTGTGCAGTTCGAAAGCCAAGGCCTTACTTCCTACACCATTTAGTAGTCATAATAACCTCCTTCCCACTAAAGCAGATACTTTACAAACCTAATTTATCTGGACGACTAACCAAATGGGTTATAGAACTAAGTAAATATGATATTTATTATACACCCCGCAGCGCCATAAAGTCTCAGGTAGTTGTTATTCCTAACTATCAAGTTGTAGCCCAAAAGGAATTTATTTTGCTTAATGGATAAACAGATGATAGGCACATGTCTCATCTGGCGGATGGATCATGCAACATCAATGGTACAAGCCTCAGCATCATCTTAACATCACCAGAAGAGGATCAGGAGAATAGGCGATCATGTATGAAATTAAGGCAACTAACAATGAGACAATACAAAACATTCATTGTTGAGCTGAACTTAGCAAAGGAAATAGGAATCATTCGAATAAATGTCCATAGTGACTCTCAGCTCATTGTGAACCAAATCTAAAGCACCTTCTTAACCAAGGACGGGAAGATGACATCTTAGCTAGAGTTGGCCAAATAACTTTGCAGCAAGTTCGATGAGTTCCAAATCACTCAAGTTTAATGGACCAAAAACATCTAGAAGATGCA
>CAIGRR010368025.1:3748-21026 GCA_903798365.1 Fraxinus sp. 1973-6204
TTTTTTTTTTTTTTTTTTTTTTTTTTGACAATATCAGAGATATCCATTGGAGTTTTTCCACTTGTACATAAAAGAGTTGACAACCATTTTGACAAACTCTCACATGGTGCGGACGCCGCATGTGGATCAGTCAACCCCCACCCGGTACACCTAGCACTTCTCTGTCCATTGTGTTTAAAAATATCACTAACCTCCTATATTCTAAATTTGAGATTTGTTGTCTTTAATAATTTACTTTGCCCATACACAATTAAAAATATGCATGCTGGTCGAAATATGAACCTAAGAAATTTGAATTTGGTAAAAAAAATGATTTAAATCTTTTAATTAATAACATATTATATATACATAATTTAAATAACAAATGTAAACTTATCAACAAAAAATTATATTTATAAATTTGTAAACTACGATAAAATATTAAATATAAATATGTATTTTGTACAATTCAAGTAAAATTTAGCTAAATAATAGAATGTGCTAGTTGTATTTAAAATATTATACCCCTTCAAAATATTATTAGTGTTATAGACTAACTATATGATTGGTATTGATTTTGGCCAAATGTTAATTACTTTCATGACCGTTAGTGAGGCCCGCACCACTCACAGCCGGTCAATTGTTGTGGCTGAAGTTGAGTTCAACGGTAGGAAAATGAATTATTTTGGCCATTTTAATGGCTACCAGACAGGACCGAAATCGATATGCAAATGTGATATATTTCAAGACAATTTATATGATCAATATTTAAATTAGGTCGACTAAGCTCTGTATATAACATTTCAATTCTTTTAGTTTTATTTTGAACAAATTAAAGTCCAACTAACTATAGAAAAATTCATATCATTCTTCGCAACGACATTTTAAATATAACATCTTCATTTTAGATAATATATTACTCAAAAAGTGGTCAGTTATGTATACAATATTCAATTAAAAATGTGGGAGGTTAGTGATATTTTTAAATAATGAAGGATGTGTCTAATATTGTCAAAAGGTAAGAGGTGTATGTGATATTGTCTCTAAATTTTACGAAATTGTTATTAGTAGCAAAATATCTACCGAAAATAAAGTTAGTGACTAAAATAAAATTCCCCTTAAAGTTAGGGGACCAAAATCATAAAAAAAATATTGTCTGTTCTCTCATGAGTTAAATATTTCTTTAGTTACTTGTACCCTTGTCGCACTTTACTCATCAAACTTTAAAATCCTTTCAAATAATCATTGAACTTTTTCACATATATTATCACTCGCTCACCATGTTTCATAAGTCATTGACTTTAAAATGTTTTCATGTGGTCATTGAATTTTAACACGTCACATTCTATCACTTATTTACCATATATCATTAGTCACCTAACTTATACATCCGTCACGCTCTACTCAACTTTAAAATGCTTACGTGTAATCATTGAACTTGATAATGTTTTCGAGTAAAATTGATTTTCTATGAGATTCTACCTAGATAAAGAAAATAAAATAAAATAAATACCGACTAAATAATGAGATTATCAATCTAAAACGAGAATATTAATATTGGTCAAGAAGATATAATTTTTGTAATCGTCAAAAGCTACGTCGAAAGGGAAAGAAGAATGCTAGTTACAAATTGAAATAAATATTAATTTAGATCATAATCTTCCTATATATATATATATATATTAAATTCGGTAAGTAAAGTTTAGTGATCACTCGAAAACATTTTAATGTTCAGTCAGTAAAGTTTGACGAAAGTATAAATTTAGTGACTAATGAAACATGATGAATGAGTGATAAAGCGCAACATACTAAATTTTAGTGACCATTCGAAAGTATTTTAAATTTCAATAAAAAAAAAATGTAATGGAGATATAAGTTTTAAGGGTGGTGTATTCAATTATTTTAAATTTTTTTGAAATTTTAGAAAGTTTAGCGATATTCATTGTAAGTTTTTTAGGCTTTCTAAAAGTATTAGTGCATTCAACCAAAAAGTCTATAAAAGTTACTTTGTATTCAATTATTTTAAATTTTTTTGAAATTTTAAAAAGTTTAGCGAAATTCAATGTAAATTTTTTAGGCTTTTTAAAAGTATTGGTGCATTCAACCAAAAAGTCTATAAAAGTTACTTTGTATTCAATTAAAATTTTCTAAAAGTTTCTATAAGTTTTGGGTATACAAATTGTTAATGACTTTTATAAAAATATCTAGAGTATTAACTTTTGAGCAAAAAATACTAAAATAAAATTTCAAAAATTGTCTCTTATTCATCACAAGATTTTGGGAGAGTTTCACAAAAAATTCAATATATAATTTGTGTTTCTTTCAATATTCCTCTTTCTTTTTTCCTTTTACAAACATTAGTCACGATTAAAAATTATTATTTTTATTGATTATATTTGTTTCTATTTTTCTATTTTGTGTCTCTTGTATTTTTTATATCTATTTCTATGAAAAAATTAAATTGTAACTAAAAATTCTTATAGCTTGTTTGCTTTTTCATTATTTTTATGAAAAATATTTATTAGTAATTAAAAATTATAAGATTTTATATAAAAAATAATTATTATTAAATTTAGATATATTGAATTTTTTGTTTACTCTTTAAAGATTAATATTGAATATTAATTTTTTTATTTAATATTAAAGTGACTTAAACCCCGTTTGGCACCCATTCATTTCTCTTTCTCATTCTCATTCTCATTTTTCATTTCAACCACACATTCTCCTAATAAAATAATATTACATACAAATCAAAAACTTTTCATCACTTTTCCACCACACATTCTTACATCAATCACTATTCTAAAATTTTTTTTCAACCCAAAATGGGTTTCANTCAACCACACATTCTTCAAATAAAATAATATTACACACAAATCAAAAACTTTTCATCACTTTTCCACCACATTCTCACATCAATCACTATTCCAAAAATTTTCTTTTCCTCAAAATGGGTTTCAAACAGGGGCTTAAATTCTTATTCTTCTAAAAAAAAAAATTTATTATACAAGGTTATGAAATGAAATTGTCGGAACCACAACCTCTTTCACACCCTTGTTTTAGATGAACCGTGATTGGAGTATTCACAGGTCCCTATCTGGCCACACACATCAGGTGGGGTCGGGAGCAATTTTTTTTTATCACATGTGGGGTCCGCTCACATGTGAGTGCCCTGTAAGGCCTCGGTAAGAAGAAGCCATGTACTCAGGGCAATTCCCGTTTTAGATATACATGGCCCCTGTTTTGGTTCAGATTAAAATATGATTTGAATTTAAATCAAAGTCAAACAATCAATATTAACCACATTTTTCATGGGTTCCACAACTTTTTAACCATACATTTCAAAAATTTTTATCACATTCTACTAAAAATTTAATTTTAATCCCCGTCAAACACCCTTATGAATTCTATTTTAAAGGAAGATTTTTAAAAATCTTTTGAATTCTATAAAAGTTTACAAAAAAAATTCCGTTAATTCTATACAAATTCATAAAAAGTACAAAATCTACAAAAGTTATTTTTAGGGTGTGTTTGAGCCACATTATTTTGGAATAGTAGATTGATGGAGAATATGTGGTTAAAAAAGAAGAAAAAATTATTGATGTAATAAAAATATTATTTTATTAAAGAATGTATGGTTGAAAATGAGTAGAAAAATGAAAATGAAAATTTTAATATGTACCAAACAGGGCTAAAAAAGTCCATAAAAATCCTCAAAAATATCAATTTAGGCTACAATTGTATATATTCACTTCGATACAATGTCATATAATTCATTTAGTTGAATTTATCAAATATGATCACTTAAATTAGTGCTATAAAATCACTACTATACGAGCGAATTCAAACAACATTATTCGTGCACTAGTCTACTAGATAACGTTAACGTTGTTCTAACGTACTAATGAAACCTCTCTAGTCTCTCCCCTCTTTACCAATATCCCGTCTCGAGATGAACAAAATCTCAGCAACACATTTTGCAAATATACAGAATTTGCATACATAATTGACGGTTTGTTGGTCATCATCCCCTCAGATCTCGCCGATCTTGATTTCTGTAAATTACCTCTCTTTCGCTGGGTGTATATGTGTGTATATATGTATTTATGTGCACATGGTTGTATATAGAGCGAGAGCTCAAGATTCTGATCATTTCAGCTGTTTAACTTTCCTATGTCTGTTTCTATCTGTACATTTCTTGATCTGTTCTCGATATTGGAATTTTTTTTTTTGTTGTAAGGCTCTTTTTTTTTGGGGGGGCATGGGTTATGTAAAACCCTTTCTGGACTTATCAAAATATTCGATTTCAATTTTGGTTCGACGTGTGTTTATTTGTTATTTGTTTGATGGTGATAATGTGAGTTCTGTACCTGTGAAGTTCTGGTTTTTCTTTACTATGACATGTTAGGATGACTTTTATGTGTATGGACTTATCTTTCAGTCTATAAATGATGCAGTAATGGGGTCTATAAATGATGCAGTTGTTAGAAATATAGCATTATTTTATTTATTGTTTATTAAGGGTAGAATAGTCTTTTCAGTTTTTTTTTATTTTAGAGTCACTTTATATTTAGGTTTTGTATTCACTTCTCATTATGCATAATTAATGAAACCCTAACCTCCCTTTTTTTTCTTTCTTTTCTTTGAATTGTTTAATAATGGGATGCCGTGCATAGTTTTTGGATTTAAAATTACATTTTTGTTTTAAAGTTTCTGACTGTTGAACAAGACTTGATTTTGTTTTACTGCAGGAATAGTGCTTCTCATGGATACAAGAATATGGAATTAACAAATTCTGTTTGTTGTTCAAGCTTGTCAACTGAAATATGTGATGGTTATTCTAAAGTCTTTCTGATTGTCAAAAATGGTCAATTTTTCTCTTATTGCACAAACAGTTAATTGTTATGGAATATTGTGATGAGTCCACAAAATTTGAAGACCTCAACATATAGAAATTTGAAATATGTTATGAATGTTGAATAAGGGCGATACTTGTGCGTGGTTGCATCCCTAAAAACATCTTCAAGAACATTTCAGCATATTATTTCTTTATGTTTCTGTTGTTGTTTGGAGTCACCATGCCACTTTTGTCTTGGGAGTTGTCAGATATATGCGTTATTTCCTCTCTCAAGATGTAGCCATGTACATATTGTTTCTGGCAAGCATATTTGATGAAAAAAAGATGATTGTATTTGGCGTCCTCTTTATCTTGCTCTCTACTATCAGATTCTAAACTCTGCTACTTATCTTCTCAACATTGTTTTCTATCAATGATATCATCTTTGAGAATCTTCTCAGAAAGGACTGACGAATAGTGTGAAAGGGCAAATGACCATTTTTTATGAGTTTTTCGTTCTTGAACAGAAGTTATCTAGTAATATTTTGATGCTCTGTTCGGCTTCTCTTTTATGCTTTACTTGAGGTGCATGTGATGAGTGCTGATTAGAGCTTATTTGGTTTCCAATTTTGCATGACATTATTCTTATAGCCAGTTTTACACTAACTTTCCTTTGTGTTCTGCTTGTTTAATATTTTAATATTATAAAGATTAGCATTTTATCACTTAAGCAACTTCTATTTATTTGTTCAATGGATAAGTGTTATTAATATTTATTCTTTAAAACATTACTATGTATTAGAAAACAAACTATATTCTGGGTATCCAAGCTCCCAAGTAGGTTGCTCGTCCTCTAAATCATAGCTTGAGCCTTGAAACAGTCTTTGCCTCACTCCATTTGTAAACTCTAAGAGGCTGCTGCGATATCTTGCCATCATTTAGATGCTTCTCGTCATTTTATATATAAAGAGCACTAGGCCATCACATGCTAACATGTTATTTATCTGGAGGAATTAACTTATCTCAGCACCGAATATGGCTAGCAATATACTAGCTGTGCACCATGGTGACAAACATGTTCCACAGTAGGGTTTCCACCTAGAGATGACGTGTAGCTAATAATAAATACAGTGTATGCACACTTTGAACTTTCCATGTGATGGCCAATTGGTTGCAATATTTTTTGGGAAAGGTTCAAAGCACCCAACTCATAATTAGCAAATTCGTGTCAAATTATTCTCTATTTTATTACTACTAAATAAAATATAGGCTACATATCTGTTTCAATATTCGTCCTCATCATGCAACATCATATCGCAATTACTGAGGGAAACCATTGCATGATACTTTTGTTTTCGTGCCATTTATTAAATTGTTTGTTGGGTTTAATATTTGGGGCTTTATATTACAACTGCATCTTTCCATGAATTTATTGCTAACTTCTACATGTTTTCTTCTGTATGTGAATGAGGGCTGATGCCTTTCTGTCAGAAGGTTTGAAATGAAGATCAAACTGCTTGTTTTCGTCTTACATTATTTATAACAACCTCCTCATGTGGGAATGTATATTTGGTTGGGATTTTTCTTAAATGATTCTGATTATATTGGGAATGCGTTCTTTTAGAAAATTGCAGAATATGAGGATGAGATTAAAAAAATGTTTCTCTTTATATTGGCAGTTTTGAAGCTTTTTCTGCTATAAATGCTGCATTAATCGCTGGTTAGTTTCTACTACGTTTGGCCAAGTTTTGTTGGATTAAAAGAAGTGATAGTTTCTTGTAAATAAGGTGTTGATGCATGAACTTGATACAGCCTCTATCACTAAAACTCAGGATCAATGGTTGGAAAAGGAGGAAGAATTTGTTCAATGAACATGGAAGGAGAACCAAATGTCTCAAAGAGTTCAAATCTGCCAGGTGGCCTGGAGACCTCTCCTCAGGTTAAAAGAGATGTTGCCTCAACAGAAAGGTTAGTAAATAATAATATGGAAGAGGAAGCAAATCAATCTTCTGAAAATGTTCAAAAGCAGTTGGTGCTTTATGACCCTGCTGCCACTGGTGCTGGTGAAATGCAACCTGTTTTGGGCCACATTGATTCTCCAAATCGGACACCCGGGGTTTTGCGATCTATAGGGGCCTTCGCTGTTCAATGCGCCAACTGTTTCAAATGGAGGCTCGTTCCCAAAAAGGAGATATATGAGGAAATAAGGGAACACATTATAGAACGGCCTTTCTTGTGTGAGACAGCTCGTGAGTGGCAACCTGAGATATCATGTAATGATCAGCCTGATATTGCACAAGATGGAAGTAGGCTTTGGGCAATTGACAAACCCAACATTGCTCGACCCCCTCCTGGATGGCAACGGATTTTAAGAATCAGAGGTGAAAAATGCTCAAAGTTTGCAGATGTGTAAGCATCCTGTTTTATTTATTTATTTGAAATTGCTTTTAAGACAAACTATGGAGCTGAGCATGGACAATATGGAGCCAATGCATTGCAAAGATATCCAGTTTTTCATTTAAAATTTAAGCCCTTGTTTGCTGGGGATTAAAATCAGATTTTTAGTAGAATTTGATAAAAGTTTGTGTGGTTTAAAAGTTGTGGGGTCCCAAGAAATATGCTGTTAAAATTAATTGTTGACTTTGATTTAAATTAAAATCTTGATTTTGATCTTGGGCTAAATATATATTCAAAGAAAAACAAGTATTATAGAAATTTTAGACTAATTTAGTGTCATTTGTTTTGAAGAATCAATCAATTTTTTATCTGATTAAATTTGAAGTAGTTATGCTTTTAATGCTTAGAATTTTATTTCATTGTTTGAGATGTTAAACCTCTGCTTGAACCCCATTTCTTAGAACTCATTTTTTCCTGAACTCATAATCAGCTATACATTTCATGGGACCAACAACTTTTATGAACTTTTCAACCATACTTTTCATCAACTTTTATCAAAATCTACTAAAAATATAATTTTTTATCCAAACAAAACAGGGGCTAAATGTTACGAAAGGAATTCTAGAAAGTAATATAGGAGGATAAATGCATAGGGTCTTATTAATATTTATCAGTCTGTCATATTATCAAATGATGTCCATAGAAATATTGCCACTTCCTTGTATTTTCCTTCTCCTTCGTCTTTTCTTTTCTAGCTGTAGACCCTATTATCCCACAATTTTTACGTATCGTAAAAAAAAAATCATTAAAATGCACTCCGTTATGTACACTTGAAAAATCAAATATAAGATAAATTGATTTATTTCAATACTCTTGTCATCTAACTGCGCAACACACAAATATATATATATTATAGTGCAACTATTGAGTAAACCTTTGGGTGCCTGTCTTTATTGTGCTGTTGAATGCAACTTCATAATGTACTCTTTCCATGGTTTAATTGCTTCTATTTAGACGTTCAGGACATTTTAACTGTCAAATTAATTCCATAGAGAGAAGGAACTCATGTCCCTGACTTTCCCACACAGTGGAGTGAGTGCTTCGTACAGGGATAAACAATTATAGAAGTGCTTCAGAGTTAAAATTTAGTGCTGAATAGAGAATTGAATCAATTCCATGCAGAGGGAACCCATTCTTCTGATTTTCCAATACTGTGAAGTGCTTACTTTGTTCTAGGATAAAGCATAATGAAAATGGATCAGTATAAAATTTAGCATTGGATTAAGAACTTCAGTTCCTGCATACCTGTTGAATCAGTTAATAGAAGAGGAGCTCATCCTTCCGATTTGCCTTCATAAGAGTCTGATAAAAGAATTTCAATAGGAGATATGCACATGTTGAATGGGAGATCTATTTATTCATTATCAGATTAAAAGCATATAACACATAATGAATGTGAAATCATATTAGTATCGATTTAAAAAATTATTGTATTATTTATAATATGGTAAATTAACAGTTATATTCCTATTCTGATGGTGTTTGTTTTAATATCCACAGGTATTATCTTGCACCATCAGGCAAGAGACTTCGATCTATTGTGGAAGTTCAAAGGTAAAATTTCCCCTTGATTAATATAGAAATGCCTGGACTTTCATTTTTTATTTTTCTTGATGCATCTCTATAATAATGTAAGAGAGTCCCATTGCCAAAAGTTAGTTTCTTTAGAAAAAGAAAAATAAAACTAAAAATAGAAAAATGTTTCTCTCCTCAATCTGCAATTGCGATCTGTCCCTCTTCATCTCATCCAGTCCTCACCACTACCAATGAGGCAATGACACACTATTACCGACCTCACCCACCACCCTTTGCATCCACATCCACAGTCTAACGTCTCCAATGCCGGCCACTCAACTCCAACTACCACAAACATTGCCCTCCTTTCACAGGCATCCCTGTGAGACACATACAATCAAAGAATCTCTAATACACAACACTATTGAGTTTTTACTTATTATTATTTTTTGTTTGGAAGGTGTTTAAAGCATGTGATGGTGATTCTGTTGCTTTTTCGTTCAAGGGATGGAGGAATGAGTCGAAAGGTTAACTGTGGAAAGGGATTTTTTCGTTTGCAATTCTACCATTTACCTTCAAGGGAAAAAGAAATGGAAAATTATTGTACTAAAATCCCTCAAATAATATATCCTCAATTCCAACCGAAGATTTGTTATTTCCCGTCTCGTCCATCGACGATGATGTGGTACTGTTGTACTAAAATAGTTTTCTTCTTTGGTTCTTTTGTATCTGTCATATTTCCTTTTACCTTACATAAATCATGAGGTATAGCCCAAATGTTGACAAATCTGGCTAACATTGAATTTAGTAAAATTTAATTGAAACTTGAGATTATTCAGGAATACATGTTGAATGCTGAAATTACTCATTGGATTTATAAAAGTAGAACCATAATCATAAAAGTGTGTGTTATTGTTCATTCCCAGTGCATATGCTAGTGAATAATATTGGAGGTTGTATATTTATGAGTTCTGGATTATTACCTGCATTTGGTTTGATGTTTTTGATTCTTTTTTTCATTTAAGGTATCTGAATGATCATCCAGAATACAAAGAAGTTAGCTTGTCACAGTTTTCATTTCAAATTCCAAGACCTTTGCAACAAAACTATGTGAGCAAGCATCCTCGTGCTGCACCTTCTTATGATGCCAATGATGATGGGATGCCAGAATGTCTTGACCCATCAAAAGGTTGATCTGCTATTTTACATCATAATCTGTGTTTCATGCTTAAAGATTCTACAAAGTAATCTTTTAGATTTATATATTTTATGCTCTTTGTCAAATGAGTCTTATTTGCTTTGAACGTATCTATTTTATTTATATAATTGTTTTTAGAATTTTTTGTGTCTTGAGAAATGAAAACCTGACTTATTTTACAGTTATTAGAAACTTGTCCATCTAATGAACTAAGGAAAACTGTTAACGCCTGCACAAAAATCTTTTGCTGTGCAAGTGTTAATGAAATACTCGTATATAACTAGTGATGATTGGATTCTGTCCAACATTGATAATATTCCGATTGTCTCAACTATATTCATTGATATATCACCTTGCATGCCTGTATTTAAATGCTTCTTTGTACCTATCTAAAGCAATACCTTCTTGCAGTCAATCCCCTTGCATGTGTTGCTCCTGATGTAGACACAGACTTGCAGCTTAGCGGTCCAGGTCTTTCTGCTCATTATTTTGAGACTCCTGGTTCGAAGCCTGAAAATCAATCTGCAAAGAAAAAGCGGACACCTTGTAAGAGGAAGCGCAATGGTGAATTAACCTAACCAAAACAAGATCGAGCTGGAAGAGTCTCGTCCACCTTTATCTGGTTCTTAGAATCTGGAATCCCCATATTTGCTGTCTAGGCGTGTGTAACTTATGGTTTACAGTAACTTGCTGAATGTCATAGGTTTAGTAGTAGCTAGTTTTAAGTAGTATATATCGAGTCAACTATGAGCAGTAGCATCTTGGGTATACAGCGGCTTTACTACGAGGTAAAGCCTTATTAATGGGGTATTTGGTGGTTAAACTCACATGGATCTTAGCTAAGCTTTAGCTTGATCAGAGCTTATAAGCTCCACTAGACTTTAACTCCGGTACATTTGATATGCTAATGATTCATGATACTTTATAATATCTATAGTCTAAGAGTTCATTAAACAATTTTGTCAACCGATGGTGCATTTGTAATTCCAACTCTTTCAACTTCTTGGACCAATAATTCTAGTTAATTTCCATATTTATCCCACTATCACTGGCTAAAGCAGTGAGCACCATGGTTGGACCGAAAAAGGCGGGGGGGAGGAATTTGACCCAAAATTGGTAATGTAAATAGAAAGAACAATTATTCTATGAATTCCATCCATTGTGATATTAAAAAAATGCATAATAGATCGATGAGAACATACGAGTTTGTAATGTAACAAAATAATCCTAACTGGACATCTAAGGCAAATAAATCGAGATGGCCCTGGAGCTTTTCTTTACAAAGGGGAAATGAGGTTTCATTTCAAAATGTTAACTATTAGGTGCAGTAATTTAATCTGTCGTAAGCTCGTCATCCTTTATATTTTTATCTGATGTGAAACTATGTAATACTCTTCTGTTGAAGTTTGATCCAAATTGAGTTTTGGTGGATTAGTTGAAGTGGGCCTTCAAAAGGACAAAATATGAACCAAGGAATGATTTCGACCTTTTTTTCGCGCTAAGCTCCCACTCAAACACTCAAAGCAGGGAGCCTAGCACTCGCTCACTGCCAACCTCTACAGCTCGAACAATCGTTTCACTGCCCACTTAGTGCTAGATTGACTCGAGAGCACCGTTGTGTTTCGTCCGAAGATTGTTTTCTTTATTCCACCCATTTTTTATGTTCTTTCCATCTTTAAGACTATAATTAGGGTTTGACAATGTATCCAATATATAGTTGGCTCTTTATTAGAAGTTCGATAAGTTGGACAATATTGTAAACACAATATTTTTTTTCTTTCTTCATATTATAGTGAATAATCCTTTCTGCTGCCAAATTTTTTGTGTTCTTGTGTTGTGAATTTTACGTCATATTATGCCATATAATCTCGTCTTTAACCTAACATCTCCCAACAATCTCCTTTCGAATAAAGTATCGTTTTGTCTCGTTCACTCCAAATAACTGTCCATCCATCTCTCTTCCTCAAACCAGGAAGATTACATGCAATAACAAGGCTCTCTGTTCGACTGTAACTGAGAATTCATTTTTACACGTGTCTAAGTTTAGGGCATAACTCTGATTGAAGGGTGTGTACGTATGCATTATTGGTTGGGATAATCTGTTTAGCTGGATAGTAGGATCCCACGAAGCTTTGATTGGCAGTGTTTTGCATTGAATGGAATTTGGCTTATTCCTAAAGTAAAATGGCAGTGTCAATCCAGAGATGAATTCCTCTCCTATTTCTTCTTTCGGTCATGTCAGGGATAAGAGTGAAAGTCCCACCTCTTTATATGGGGTAGGGTTTTTGATGGCATTGCCCACTTTGGTTTTATTCCATAAATTCAAAGCCATTTTGGCAATAGACTACTTCAACCATATAATCAATTCACCATTTGATGTGATTTTTCTTATGAAAAATCCATATACTACCAAACTTTTTGGAGCAAAAACGCAATAACTTGCATACATTTTTTACACATGATTGTTACGAAGTAGAGGATATTCTCTAATTGCGACAACACTAATGAGAAAATACTCACCCATGAGCAATGAGTGCATTTAATTCGAAGTCTCTTCATCGGTGTTTGATTGTAACGAATTTCATGGAAAATATCACATCCGAGAAAAACGAATTGCACTTTAACCGTTTGATTGCAACGTGGAAATGAAAATCGAATTTCAAGGTACAACCACTTTAATCTACATTTTCTTTGTATTTATGGAAAACGAATTCTTATGAGTTTTGTGAATTTTTATTTTCCTTTTTTACACCTTTGCCCATCAAACGGAACCTATATGTCTTAGAGAACCTATTCGCGATAACTATTGCACTGTTTGAGCCTCATTTTTTTGGGNAAGCTGCATTTTCTTTGTTTTCATGAAAAATGAATTCCTATGAATTTGGTGAGTTTTTATTTTCCAACTAATATGGAATTGGAATACCTTTCTACTTTTGCCTATTAAACGGATCCCTTAATGTATCAACTTTGAAAGTACATTCATATCGTCGACTCATCTAGAGGCTAAAGCTTTAGATAGATGGGATGAATTGACTTGTTCATTTATTTGTTCTTACGTCTATTTAACATGTGATGCATGCTCAGTACATAGTATAATAACACACTCTCTCATTTTCATGGCTCAGTGAATAACTTAAAGCACAAAGGGGAAAAAAGATTGATATATTCTTTCTTGTCATCCTTTTCCATTTTCTGAATCATGGCTAAAATGACAAGCAAAGGGAATGTGCTTTTCAGAAAATTAAATATAACTTCTTCTCTTTTCTGCTTTTGAGATAGACCATAAGAAAAGGAGAATCTCTAAAGGGCCATAACAAGATTTTTTTGTCGGCCAGAAATTTAGGAATAATGTACTAGATAAACATATTTGTCAAGTAAGATATAGATTGTTGTGCTACATATACATAATAATTTTATATACACATGATGTGGTGAGATATGATTGGGTCAAAAAAAATTCAACCAAATAATAAAAAAAAAATCCCACTCTATTTTTGACACATCGTTGATATGTAAACCATTATACAATAATACAACTTTATTATATATAAGTAACATTACTCAAGATAAAACTGAGCACGATATTTGTAAAAACTAACTCCAGTGTGAGCAAGGACATGTTTAGCTAAGGTCTCCTTATTTACAATCAAGTTCGACTGGGTTTTGGTCACGACTTAACCATTAATTCATGGAAAAATACTTAAATGCAAGAGTAATGTTATTTATCATCATAATAATGAAACATCGATGATGTGACAACTCATCATCACCCACATTTCTCTTTATCTTGAAACCACGCTCCCTCTCATAAAAATTGGCAAATCATATTATTCCACACAAACGTCACATCATCGATCTTTCATCATCATAATGATAGATAGCATTTTCGAAATGCAATGGTTATAACTTTTTCTCAGAACTATTCTATACCTCTATTTTTAAGGAGTGAGTTCTCGACTACAAAAGTAAGTATAGAAAAACTTCTACCTCAGCCGTAGCTTGAAAAGTCATAACCTCTAATTTCGAAAACTATTTAGAGAGAGAAAAAAATTATTCCAATCATCCAAACGTTAAACCTAATAAATGTCATTGTTGATGTTGTTGACATATAAATTTAGTCAATTCCAAATTCGATCAATAGAGATGGTCAAGGCCTTTGTTGGAGTCTTAAGCAAAATTCACTAGAGAGTTTAGACATTAAAGACGAGAGGTGTGATTCTTTCCTTTTTCGCAATCGCATCACGACACAATACTCACTTATACGTGAAAATTTGTTATATAATTAGGCAAAGATGCACAATGGGGACGAAGAAGACATGTCAATGATTGGGCCGATGAGAAGAATCATCTGATGTTTCGAGGAACAAAAAAAACCCCAACTATTTTCAATTCCCCTAATGAATTGATTTTGGGGGTGAATTTGAACATGGCTGCATACAAGGAAACATCCAAGGATAGTGTTCCCTTGCAGGACAATTATATGAATGAATATTTTAGGACTTTTGGTCCCTAAAATTCCATGTTTTGTGGTCCTAAAAGGCATTGTCCCAATGAAAAGTTTTTAAATTACAAATGGAAATAAAGGTTATAGGTGCTTAGAGTTTTTTTAAAAGGCGAAGGGTCAATTCACTGAATTTTTTATGTTAAGGGTACTACTATATAATTCTGGCATCTTTCAAAGAGTACATCATACACTATTTTTTGAGATATAGGTTGATGATTTTAATGATAAGTTTGAATGTCAACTCGTACAGTATAAAATTATAATCGACATTCCATCGATGTGATCGATCAAATTGTTCATTGCAATTGCGAATGAAATGAAAAGAAAAGTAGAAAAAGAGAATTGCCCACTTGTGGACTTGTGGTTGATAACAAGAGTGTCAAGGTCTTGAATAAGCAAACATGGGACATTGTCACCATATCAAGGTTCGAAGTGGTTCCACCACCAATTGGCATTTCTTGCAATGATTGGAGCAAAATTTGAAAAATATGAGGTTCAAACATGTCATGTATACTCATATGACATTCTACATTCTCGAATCTAACTTCTCGAGTATACTCATATAATTTTATTTTATTTTTTTGTCTTTCTGATCTATTTTATCAAATATTGATATGACTCTAAATAATCATGGCCCTTGTCCCATGTAATTGTCTATGGCCAAGTGAAAATGTCCGAACTCTTTTAAGAGAAGATGCCAAATAAATTGCACAAACCAACAAACTATTTATATTGTTGTATTTATATTCCCAATCGAATTTTTCTATTTTTGCAGCTTGCATATGCTACTACATTTTCAGACATTATCATTACTTCATGTCAATAGGATACAACATTTACCTATTTTACGAATGAGGTCACATTCTATGAATTAATCGATGTAAAGTACCATGACTATGGATTAGAATCCCTTTTAACTCATAACAAGTTAAATTAGCAGCATCCTTGCACGCGCGCGTGCGTTCGCGCACACATGGAATTGATCTCCTGAGCAGAATTTGACATGTGATTATTGGCAACAAAGGGTCGAACTGCTCGTCAACTTGTTGATTCGGCTCGTCCCAACCCATGGACCGGGCGAAGCTCGATTTTTTTATTTTTTTCACGAATCCAACAGACTTGATTCATTCGGCTATGTAATTAAATAGAGCCCTGCTAAGTGTACACGGGCCGACTGCCCCCCTCACAATAGGGGGTGCAAATTATTTTATTTGGGCGTGGGCCCCTCCCATCACGTGAGGGGAGTGTAAACAGGCAATAAACGGGCGGGTACAAATAGAAAAATCCATTAAATAGCTAATTAATGCCATTAAGATCGTGACACTGCATATGGATAAATTTTTAAGTTACCTAAGGGACCAAATTAATTCACATGCTACATTGTTATGCAACATACTGACGTCATAGGAATATTTAATTAAGGAACTGTCTCGTGATTTCTTTATTTTCAAAATTACAACAAATCAAGCACATGAATAGATTCCTCAAGAGTCAAAAGGAAAATTTATCCACATGTTAATTAATTCGTTCTTTTCTAATAATTAGGGACAAACTTTATGAATCTATACAAAGCTTTTGGTATGTCTCCCAACATAGTTAATTTTATAGCACATCTTTATAACATAATTAAATTTACTTTATTAAAAAAATAACCTTAAATCGCAACCAAACATGTTGTATCTAATACAACATACCAGAAAATGTAGGGGATGAATTTGCAAATTTAATAAAAGGTTGAGAATGTTTGTGGTATTTACTCTATTTTTTTAAACATAAAAAGAACCCGATTAAATTACTGGATGGACAAGAACCAAACGGTTTTGGTCTTGTCTAGTTTGGTTCCATCGAGGCACATGAAACCCAACGGTTCTATGTGGACGTAGACATCTTATTAATATCGAATTGAACTACACACATCCTTGTATCCTACTCATATATTTGATTATTGTATTTTTTTCAGCAGTAACCATTGATCCCAACATGTTATTCTACGTGTGTAGAATAATGAGAGATTTTGGTCTTGTCTAGTTTGGTTCCATCGATGTACATGAAATCCAACGGTTCTATGTGACTTTGAAATCTTATTAATACTCGATTCAATTTAAATCGAAAAAGTCCAACCCTCGCCAGGTTTACAAGTGGCTCATTCAATTGTTTGATTTATTATTTTTAGTTTGTTGAGCAATAAATATATATTTTATTGCAATCGACTGCGATGCACATGGTGACGAATATAGAATCAATTGTGACAATGAGTGGTGAATTTTAAATAAAAACGATAATTATGCAATGCATATTCATCTTCAGTATGATGCAGTATCTTTATGTATATTTTATGTTTTCTTAATTCTAAGTATAGTATATATCGTATTATAGCGTACCTAAACCATCGAATTCATTGTTAAACTTACTCCAACTTTAATAAGTATTTGCCGAGTTGTCATATCTTATCGATAAAAAGTATACTCGATCATTGATACTTACGCGTGTTTATATGTATGTACGTACGTACGTAGGTACGTACTATGTAGGTGTGTGTGTACAGAGATGGTTTTGGACCTTGGTTGGTGTTTGTGTACAGAGATGGTTTTGGACCTTGGTTGGTGCAGCAGCAACAAGTAGATATATTTGTAATAGTGTAAAACCAGCTAAATTCAGCTCCTGTTTGACCCACATTATTTTTTTCATTCTCATTCTTCTACTCATTTTCAACCACACATTCTTCAATAAAATAATATTTTCCATCACATCAATAACTTTTCCTTCTTTTTCAACCACATATTCCTCA
>CAIGRR010368097.1:0-10303 GCA_903798365.1 Fraxinus sp. 1973-6204
AATTTTATCCTAATGCTCGCCAAACTTGCATTTTGATGCTAATCCGAATGTTACTAATTAAAGTGCAGTCAATGAAGAATTTTTCTAATGGGTACAAGTAGTTTGATAGATGAATTATTTGTACAGGTGGCTGAGACCATCAATGTAAATATTTAATAATAAAATAATGCTACTTATATATAATTATTTACAGATTGGTGTACAGATAAAGAGAAAAAACAGTTTGAAAGAGAGAGAAAAAAAAAATAGTTAAATTTTAATATAATATAATATCATCAATTTGTAAATAATTATATACATATAGCATTACTCTTATAATTTTGAAACAGTTATATATAGTTTGGGTTTTTTTCGTGTGACCTGTACGAGCCAGTTCGTCTTGAAGCTTGGAAACAAAAACAAAAAATAAAAAAAAATAAAAAAAATAAAAAGAGAAAAAATAAAAAATATTGATAGACACGAGAGGCTCGCAAGTTGACTAGCTTGCTTGTTGATGGGTTGAGAGTTATAAGTTCTATTAAGTGAGCCAGTTGGTACTCAGCTCGTCCAAGTACGAGCGCAAGCACGAACTGGCTCATCGAGTGGAATGAGCAGTATCAAACTCGATAGTGGGTGAGTTAAGCGACTTGACTACATTTAGTCCACTTAACCCTCATAGAATAATTTGAATTCTGAATCGAAAATCTTCCTTTTGGAGGAGAATCATTCTATTGACTAAACATTCTTCTCGATATTGACTAAAAAATGATAATGTGTTAAGATCAAAACCTGATTCATGATAAACTCGTTATAAAAGGTTAGTCTATAACGATAAATTTTGGAGGAGAATCATTCTATTCGAGATTATCTCAAACTTTTGAGGAATAAATCTATCATTTTTTCTTGCATACTTAAAATAAAATTGATTAGATAGGCACATAACACCCACTAATTGTTTAAAATAAATTAACTTTTGTAGAGGAGATTCCAATAATACCAAATACTTAATACTTGATCTCTTTATAATTATTTTTCTTAATCTCAACCATTGACAGATTCCAACTGATTTTTAATTGGTTACAACCCGAATCAAGTGGACCCACTTTACATCTGATAAGAGCCGTCCATGTACTGGAGATTACACGTGTCAATCTTCTATAACTTGTCGTCACCCGACCGTTGGAAGTGTGCCCAACAACAACCGAACCGTTGAGTTAGGATATTATCAAAGAAAGGAAAAAAAGTCAAAATTTTTATTCGTTGAGTGAATTCATTGTGTCTTTTTTAAAAAATAAAAAATAAAATAAAATATCAAGTTAGACTTTAACGTAAATCTGTTATCAAATATAACACGAGTTGTTGTCAATATATATAAAGGAGTAATCTAGATATGGCAATGGGACGGGTTCGATTCGGTCCGGGGCCCGGGCATGGGCTTGCCTTGTTTAATTTTTTATTTTATTTTTTTTTTTCAAAAATTTTTAGTTAACTAATTTTTTTTTTAATTTGTAGTTAATTATTCTTCACGGGGCGGGACGGTGGGACGAATTTTTTTGCCATCACTGGAGTAACATGCCCATTTTATTCTAAGTGAATAATGTTATTTTGTCGGAAGATTCTGGCTCGATGCAGTGACAGAGGATGATGTGGCGATATGTGATTGGATGAGAAAGTTGATTATGTTTAGAACAGTCCAATGATGAAATATTATGTCAACCATTAGCATGATTGAATCTATGTATCGATGTCATCTCATATCAATAAATTGATAAATTGATGGACGCTGATATTTATTAAATCATTCAATTCTTTGATTATTTCAAGTTTTTCATGTACAGAAACAGAAGGTTTCAAAATGAAACAAGCGCAAAATTTAATTAATTGATTTGTTATCAAATATATGTGTTTTTTTTTTTATTAAAGTTAATATGCTTAATTTTTCGGGAGCAAACCTTAAAATTTGTTTTACAAGTGTTTTATTTTTCGATTTCCACATTATTCATGGACAGTCAGTTTTAGAAAAAAAAGAAATGCTAAATTTAATTCATTGATTTGTCAGATTTAGCTATTGTTTGGACTCGATCGAATATTCTTTTCAACAGTACATTCTATAATAAAATAATATTACATGTAAATTCATTTTTTTTTAACCACACATTTTCTAAAAAATTATTATTTTAAAATACATTTTTAATGGAGCCAAAAAAACGCCTAATGTGAATTTTTCATTGAAATTAATATATTGGTAAAACTTTTTGGCTGCCATCCTTGAGTCATTCTTCTATTAGTTCTCATTATTCACGGAGAAACGATTTTAAAATAAAAGAAACGACGTTGTTTTACTTAGACATGTGAAGTGCAAATTTGCTCGAGAAGACGCTGGATTTTTACTAAAAAGTAGGGCAGAACGTTACTTTTACCAACTCGGGTGGAGGGAGAGATTAGTAAAGTGACCAATCTGTTATTAAAATAACTCCGAAGACTCAAATGAAATTTTACTAAAATTTAGATAATAAAAATTTTACTAAAGAGGAAAAAAATAAATAATATTGGTTATTGTAAACCTATTTTTGAAATTTATATTGAAACAATTTTTAATTACTAAATAATAACTTTTATGTTTATATACAATTAGCCCCGTTTGACCAATTATTTCAAATTATAATTTTTGAAATAATATTTTGTTGAGAATCTGTAGTTGAAAAAGAAAGAGAATATGTATTATGTAGTTTAAAAAGAAGAATTTTTTTATTTACGTGTAATATTATTTGTGGAAGATTATGTGATTGAAAATAAGAGAGAAGAATAATTTTTTTGGATAATAAGGGCCAAACGGGGCTTAATTCGGAGATAATAAATTAATTAAATATTTTACTTTTATTCTTATATAAAATTATAAAATATACAAAATAATCCTGTGGAGCACACAGAGGCACTAGATTCCTCTCTCTCTACTCTACTCTCTCTCTCTCACACTCCATTTTCCTCTCACCGGTAAACCCGCTGGAATTCAACATTCCGGCCAAAACCATTCCAGCTAATCCACGAATCATTCGATCTCTCATAAACATTTACAGAAACAATTTACACAATTCAATGCCAAATTCTCTTTGCATGGCACGGTGTTTTACACTAAAACTGCTTTATTTCTCGATTCACACAATTACACGCACATAAAACTCGAACAGTCACTCACGAGTTCGCACATACAGTATAGACATCTATATATACAGTGTATACAGTGAGAAGATGTCAGTGTACGATGCGACGTTTGTGAACAGAGAACTCTCTAAGAGGACATCGATCTTCGGGTTGCATCTCTGGGCGGTCATTGGAATAGTCGTCGGAGCAGTTATAGTCCTCATCCTTTTTCTTTTTTCACTTTGCATTACCGCCTCGCGCCGCCGCAGCAGCAAGCATAAACTTCACCGCCCAGCGAAGCTCTCCGGCGCCGGCGAGCACACCCCCATAATCTCGAAGGAAATCCAGGAGATCGTCCATGACCCAACCCCTGATCATCGCCCCATCGTCCCTCAGGCACGATTTATATACACTTTTTGACTGCATCTAAAATTTCAAGATCTCATTTTGACCGGAACTAATTAGATTAATTTAATTTATTTTATTTTTATAATGAATTTGTTGATGGTACATTGAATTTTAATGCTGTCAGAGCAAGGAAATTTTCTTTGGGCCATTTGCTGTAGTATATGTACTTTGTATTACTAGATTACTGGTAAATCTAGTATGCTATGATAAAAGCTGCTGTGGAATTTATTGCTTTATGTGAATTTGAGCACTGCTTTGAGTAAATTTTATTTCCATTTTAAATTGTGAGAGGTCATTATCATGTGAGAATTTTTTTAATTGTACTTGACATAATCTGGATTATGCAGAAACTCTTTATCAAAATATTTTGTTTTTGATGTTGTTTTGTTTTCTTCTTGAATTTTTCAGGCGGTACCGGAGATACAGATAGATATGGGGAAGGTGGAGCATAGGGTAGTGTTTTCTGATAGGGGTGCATCGAGTGGCGAGAGTCGGGCCACAAGTGGGGCGGACACCGGGTCATTTGGAGGTAGTGGGGCATTACCAGAAGTGTCACATTTGGGGTGGGGAAGGTGGTATACTTTGAGAGAGCTTGAGGCAGCTACCAATGGTTTAGCCGATGAGAATGTGATTGGTGAAGGTGGGTATGGTATTGTGTATTACGGTGTGTTGGCTGATAACACCAAGGTCGGCATAAAGAATTTGTTAAACAACAGGTATGGAAATTTGCTAAAGATGCCTGATTCATTGCAATGCACATTGTCGGTATGTTATGAGAGTTCTTTCGGTGATATGTTTATTCGATTGATTTGGTATGGATATGATTTATGGTTATGTGATGAAAATTTTCTAAATAAGGTTTGCACTCACATTATGTGGTGGGTGTTGTTACTAAGTTCACTTGGATCATGGATTTGATGGTTTTTCCTTTTTCCCTCTTTTAAATTTTAATATGTTCTACGAAGTCCTTAAATATGTAGAAAGTTAATTCTGCCTATTTTTGGGTTTGTTCTTTTGAAAAGGTAGAATCAGCGCTGTGATTTCTTTTCCCTTCTTTTCATCTCAAACGAAGTAAATTTTAATTTTGCAATTGATTTTATGTTAGAATTTAATTTTATGGAATGTAGGTCAGAATTGGTTCATTCATACGTCAGTTTGTTGAAATATTACAGTATTGAGCTTAGATACTTTTAGGCACTAAATTTATGTTATGTCCATGCCTCTATTCCTTGCTTCATGTTATGGGAAACTTTTCACCTTTTGACTCAAAATCTGGAAGATTTGTTTTTCCAATTCATGAATGCATTATTCTCCTGTTGCTGATATGCTTCAACTCGTGCCACTGACACATTTTTCAGGGGCCAAGCTGAGAAAGAGTTTAAGGTGGAGGTTGAAGCGATTGGACGTGTAAGACACAAAAATCTTGTACGGTTGCTAGGTTACTGCGTTGAAGGAGCTTACAGGTATTGATATTTGTCTCTTCGAATGTTACTTTTGATTTTGTTTCAAGTGTCAAGAAGTTGAATTTTTTCTTTTGTCCTTGTATACCTGTTTTTCTGTGTAGGATGCTTGTCTATGAATATGTGGATAACGGAAATTTGGATCAATGGCTGCATGGAGATGTAGGCGAAGTCAGCCCTTTGACATGGGAGATTCGTGTGAACATAATATTAGGAACTGCAAAGGGGTATGCTAACTCGATACCTTTGTGATTTGATTCTCTTTTATGGCATACTTGTTACTTAATTTTGTGTTTTCATTGTTCCAGTTTGGCCTATCTCCATGAGGGTCTGGAACCCAAGGTGGTTCACCGCGACATCAAAGCAAGCAACATACTGCTCGACCGTCAGTGGAATGCTAAGTTATCAGATTTTGGGCTTGCTAAACTTTTGAATTCGGAAAGCAGTTACGTGACAACTCGAGTGATGGGAACGTTTGGGTTAGTTCACTTCATTGCATAAACAGAACTATTTTGCCTCATTTCCTCATAGCTAATTAACTTTCTATAGAAAGTGGTTGGGTAATTGATCAAGCTTCATTGTTTTACTAGTTATGTAGCCCCAGAATATGCTTGCACTGGTATGCTCAATGAGAAGAGTGATATTTATAGCTTCGGGATATTTATAATGGAGATAATTACTGGGAGATCTCCTGTTGATTACAGTCGGCCACAGGGAGAGGTTAGTCTTAGCGTGTTGAATTTTAGTCATCCTTGTTGATTGTGTACCTTGAACATTTGTATCAATCACAATTACAAACAATGGCAGGTCAATCTGGTTGAGTGGTTGAAGATGATGGTTGGAAACCGGAAATCTGAGGAAGTAGTGGATCCTAAGTTGCCTGAAAAGCCTGCATCAAAAGCACTAAAACGTGTTATTTTGGTTGCCCTTCGATGTGTTGATCCTGATGCTCAGAAGAGGCCCAAAATGGGACACATAATACACATGCTGGAGGCTGAGGACTTGACTTCTCGTGATGTATGCTAGAATTATCTTTTCTCTGAGCAACCTGCAACCTCAAATTTACATAAATGTATCATCTTTCTCTTTTCAGAGTCTTACGTGTTCTACAAATTGCAGGAACGACGAGTTGGCAGAGAACCTTCCAGTTCCCATCGAGAAGATAAGCAGACTGGCCCAAAGTTGGTCGATAAACAAAGTGGCGAAGGTACCTCTGATACTAGTGAAGGGGATAGTAGTAGGAACATAATTATCCAACAAGGTGGTAATGCAGCATTTTGAATTTATTGACTGATATATTATTCGAACTACTGCAAAATTTTGCTGCTTATTTATTATTTTTCTATCATTTTTCTGGTACATGAAATTGCTACTGTTTATCAGTTAGTTGTTGTCAGTAGCATTTGTAAAAAATGAATAACATATTTATCATTCTTAAAGAATCACAGTAAATTCATTTGGAAGAACCATATTTTTTTTATATAATTTTTATTTTCTCCATGCCCCGTGATTTCAGACTTTTGCATCATTATTTTTGGCTGTTGCATTCAATCTATTTAGAGACTGATTAGGTGACCTGCAGAATGCCCATCAAAGATTACAGCAAAGCACTCTTTGTTCAGAAACCACTGACCTCACTAACCAGAAAGCCTCTATCGTATGTCCGGCATTTATACATCTTCCCGTTGGATGACATTTGGGCCAAGTATTTTTACACACACCTTTGATATGTGTTGCAATTTTGTCCCACTCGTGCATCTTAGGGCCCAATGTATAAACACTGGTTGTGAGCTAGAATTGAAGTTATCCCCACTAACATATTAAGATGTACGTGCAAGAAGGGTATTTAGCATCACCTGTCACGTGTGTCTCAATCATGCATCTTATGGCCAAGAGTATAAACACTGGGCATAGGACTTACGTGTTAGATAGACCTACGCAACGTATATCTACATTTAACATCACTTGGTATAGGTGTACCAATCATGCATCTTACGGCCCGGTGTATAAACAACACTGGATGTGTACGTAGTATAGGATTAGAGTTATCCAGAGTTATCCCCAACTAATGTGTTAAGATAGAAGTTCACAGAATTTATTTAGTATTACTTGGTACAGGTGTCTCAGTCGTGCATCTTACAGCCCAGTGTATAAACAACACTGGACGCGTACATAGTATAGGATTAGAGTTATCCTCAGCTAATGTGTTAAGATAAAAATGCACAGAATTTATTTAGTATCACTTGGTACAGGTGTCTCAGTCGTGCATCTTACACTGGGCATGTACGTAGTATAGAATTAGAATTACGATAGAAGTACCCAGAATTTATTAGCAGAACTTATATTTGGAGCCTTGGAGAGTTATGCTAAGTGGTCCCTTTGGACAGCTTGTTCATATTCAAGGTTGTCTATCCTCGTGTTAATAATTCTAGTCTTTGGTTGCTTTATGGTGAGCTAAGGCATAGACAGTCATATTCCAGATCGGGACTGGGACATAATATTCATTTATTCACTATCAATGCCAGGACATTAGTTTGCCTATGGTGTACAGTAGGGACATTTGGTTTGATTGAGGCAAATATCAAGCTGGCAGTTGGATTTATTAGGGAAAGGCCCTATTTGTTCAGCTGGCAAATGGATGTATTAGGCAATAAATATATTATCCTCCTCTCCATCCATGTTCTAAAAACTGCCTGAACTTCTATGCAAAAAGATAAAGGGTCAACGGTAAAATGGTCGAATCGAGGGCAAGCTGACCAATTCTAATGGTTTTTTTATTTTTTATATGAAACCGGATTGGACTTCGATTTTTCCAGTGTCGTGTCTGGTTCTTATAATACTGCTGAGGTCCTTCAACTAAGAGTGTGGATTAGAGTTTCACATGCTCTCTATTATGAAAAGTTTTTTGTGTTAGGTTTTTATTTAATTTTTACCCAGGGTGGAGTGGTTGAACGAACACTTACTTCTGAGTAATATGGAAAATTTTGGGGACATTTATGACGTAGAAATTAGCGAAGAATAATGTTATTTGTAGTTGACATTTACAGTAATCGCCTTACGCAACATCCTATGTAACAACTTGTTATTTGAGCAATTAATTTCCTATAATATTACCTCAAATAACAAACTAATGTTCCCCAATAACAAATAGAATAAAACCTCTTGTACATTAATTGGTTGACATGGAGTTTGACACTTCATGTATTTTCAAATGCAAATGGGCGGGAAAGTGTATTTTATTTTAAAACTGTCCACTCATGCCACAACACGTGGCTCAATGTCAAACTTAGTGTCAAATGAAGTGTACATGTAGCATGATTGGGTGCAGTGTGCATTTATATCTCTTTAATATCAAAATTTCAATCCTAAATAAATATAAATAATTTAATACAAATTTTTTTTGCTAATTTATTCANAAAACTGTCCACTCATGCCACAACACGTGGCACAATGTCAAACTTAGTGTCAAATGAAGTGTACATGTAGCATGATTGGGTGCAGTGTGCATTTATATCTCTTTAATATCAAAATTTCAATCCTAAATAAATATAAATAATTTAATACAAATTTTTTTTGCTAATTTATTCAATCATAATGTCTATAACTATTTCATTGAAATAATATAAAAGAACAAAAAAATTGAAACGAAATTGCAAGCGCATATTTATTATTATTATTATGGATTTAGGACACTTTTTGATAAGATTTTTGCTTTTATTTTTTCTTCTACTTTTTCTAGAAAAGTTTTTTAAAAAACCACATTAGATCAACTTCTTGTAAATACTAACCAAACAATTCACTACTAAAAATTTATACAAACAAGTTCAAAAATTACATTTTGAATTTTAAAAACAAATCTTAACTTTTAAAAGTCATACCAAACAGATACTTACCAAAACGTTGAGTGCAACTCAAATGACCCAATAACAACAAAATTTGACATAAACTTCTTATGAACGTTGTTAGTTTATAGAAAGTCCCAATGAGATTGACCAAAAAAAGGTTGAGTTCACCGTGCTACTTAAGCACGAGTTGGAGACGAAATATGCAATAACAACAAAATTTGACATAAACGTTAGTTTATAGAAAGTCCTAATGAGATTGACAAAAAAAAGCTTGAGTTCACCATGCTACTTAAGCACGAGTTGGAGACGAAATATGCAATTTACCATATTAAAAGACGATAGTTAAGGGATCTAATGCTATTATTCATCTCTTATCGATAGGCAATGTTGTTAATTGTTATAGGGTCAACTATCACATTGTCCATGATAATATGACACATTGTGTGGTGATCATTTCTAGCCCTTGTTTGATAGGGATTAAAATTAAAATTTTAGTAGATTTTGATAAAAATTAATGAGATGTGTGATTAAAAAATTGTGGATCCCATAAAATGCGTGGTTAAAATTAATTGTTAATTTTTGAATTAAATTAAAATCTGAATTTTAATTTTCACCAAACAAGGGCTTAATAAAGATAAATACCATTACTCATCAAATAAATATAAGGACATAAGGACTTAAGAGTGTGTTTGAGCCATATTATTTTGGAAGAATGTATTCTGGAATAGTAGATTGATTGAGAATGTGTGGTTGAAAAAGAATGACAAATTATTGATATGATGAAAAATATTATTTTATTGAAAAATGTGTGGTTGAAAATGAGTAGAATAATAAAAATGAAAATTTTAATGTGTACCAAACATGGGCTAAGTGCTTGTTTTTATAAAACTTCGCTAAAATTTTGCCCCTATTTAACATAAATTTTTTTAATTAAAATATATTAAAATTTTTATTAAAGGCTTTGCCATACGGGTTTTGCTATGGGTACCCGGGCGTTTACACGCTCGGTTACCCGGCCACACTGCCCCCCTCACAATGGGGGGGGGGCAGAATTATTATATTTGCGCGGGGCCGACGGTGGGCCCCTCACTTATGTGAGGGGCGGGTAACCCGGAGTGTTTACCTTTAGCAAAATCCTTGCCACACAGCGCCTAAAATTTAAATATAAATGGGATGACCAAGTGTGATATAAATATGAATCAGATGATCAAATTGAAATAAATTAAAAGTGAGTGACTAACAGAAAATAAACATAAGGTAAATTTGTCAAACTCCTTTCTTCCTGTTCCAAAAAACAAGCCCTAATTTGTGGGGTACTTTTCAAAATGACCTAGTCAAATGGCCCAAATTCCATTTTGACTTTTCTACAAATCAATATTTCCAAAATGACCTAAGGGTGTTCAAAAGACAAAAACACTCTTAAATGAATAAAACAAAAACGTCCTTAAGTCAAACTCGGCTGTATACAGC
>CAIGRR010368134.1:0-12763 GCA_903798365.1 Fraxinus sp. 1973-6204
ACCTGAATTTTAAAATAATTTAACAAGTTTGTTAGTTTTGAAATGTAAATTTAATATGTAGGATTTATGTATTGTTCCCTTTTTTTTTTTCTTATTTTTAATCCCACATTTTTTAATAAAATAATATTACATATGAATTGAGATTTTTTTACAAATGGGGAGTTTTGGTGAATTGAACTGAAATAGAGAAAGATGATTTTTTTTTGTTCACGAATAGTACTATTGTACTAGTAGTACTATGAACATTTAGCACTAGTGTATGTGTCACCTATCGTGGAGGCTCTTGGAGTCTAGATGTAGTAGTTGAAGTGACAAAAATTAGTACATTTTTTATTATTATTTTTTGCTACGAGTTCAATCTTTATCCATGAATATAGAAGTCCATCGTGTAAATTCAATCTCAAAAGTTAACCATTTATTGTCACCAATTTTTTTCAACATCTTTACCATAGAAATATGGCGCTTTAAAAGGATTTCTTCATAGGTAAGCATCTATAGCAATGCAAGAACCAATGTTTATCACCACTAAGAAATAGAAGATACGAGTCCAGGTCAAAATTATATGCATCTATAGTGGTCTAATGCCTAGCATGTCCATGAAGAATCTCCGTTTTTCTTTTGTGCCATTCCTCTCTTTCGGTGAGCAACACAAAAAAATCTCAAGAAATGAAGATTCTCTCAAGTTATTTGTGGTTATATGTCATGTGACGATGAATTTGATAAGAAGATAAGGAATGAGACGTATCAACTCCCTAGTTTTTCTTGTTAGAGAAGATCACTAATGAATAGGGTTTCTCATCTTCGTATGATTTTGCTTAGTTTAGAAAAAGCTTATGATGAGGCATTACTGACTTAATCGATGAGCATGAATAGTATCACTAAATGACATTAAAAAAGAAAAATAAGTTATGATTTTATCGATGTACTTAAAAAAAGAATAGCTTTGGATAGTATTAAGAACGAAAATAAAGTAAAATTTTGTTCGTGTAATTTCTTTTCCAATTGAGTACTACATACCCACATATGGGGCATGCACTAGAAGTTTTTACCGAGGTGAAAAGAACCACACATTATCATAGGCTCTACTACTTTCAGAATACTCTTCTACAAAAAAGACAACGTACTGCATAAACCATCAGTAACAAATAAAAGTCCCCTTCGTTGACCACTTGAGAAGAGAGCAATTCCTTCTCGATTACTTTTACCAACGACTAATTCCGTCTCTAAAGCCGCATTTTTTATAGTGATTGCATTGCATCATCTAAATTGCTCTCACATGGAAATTATTTATCCACTGAGCGAATAAAACTTTCTGTTAGTCTCAAGACTCTTCTGAAAAGAAAAGGAAATTCTATATTCCCCACCTGTACAGGAGGTGATGAAATATAATGAGAAATTTAATGGAATATTTCCATTATTGGTTTTTTACAATAGTTTTTCTTGAGATAGTTTTGAATGGATATTGTTGCTTGTTGTGTTTGAAGGATTCTGTCTTTGATATACGAGGATTTTTAGGTGCCAATAATTATTAAATTCTTGATGGTTCGGTTAGCCTCTGGTGCTATCTAGAGAGGTCATTTGCACTGGGTAAAATAACTCTNTTTGAAGGATTCTGTCTTTGATATACGAGGATTTTTAGGTGCCAATAATTATTAAATTCTTGATGGTTCGGTTAGCCTCTGGTGCTATCTAGAGAGGTCATTTGCACTGGGTAAAATAACTCTCTTTCAATTTTTGAAAAAGCGTGATGATAATAGGCATAGCTATCTTTTGTTTGTATCCACACACGCTTGTTAATCGGGGGATGTTTCGCTTATCTTAGCCTCCGTATATAGGAAATTTATAGATCATAGTTAAACTTCATTTTCAAACGTACAATTTCAATAGATTAACAAGTATTATTCAACGCTCATTTATATCTACTAGTCAAAGTTGAACGTGCATTGCACGTTATTCTGAAATACTTTATAAGTGTTGTAAAAATAATATTCAATATCAATTTATTGAAGTGATTTGATGAGTTTCAAACGAACAAAAGAAAATAAAATTTATGATAAAAATTTAACAAAAAAAAAAAAATTTTACTATCAAATTCAACTTCTATTGTTCATTTTGTTGTGATGATGAAATACTACAAATGAACAACGTTTTTATAATACACTTGATACATAAGAATTAATTGTTAATACATGAATTTAAACACCTATTAAAATTTCTAAATACATGAATAGAAATAAATTTATTTAAAATAACTCTAAATTCAAGTAGATCAATATTTATAAAGTCAGGACTCATTAAATCTAGATTAATGTGAATGTTAATTAATTGAGAATTACTAATACGAAATTCATACATGAGAAAGATTTTGTATTATTTATTACATATTGAAAAACGAAAAGTAAATTATTATCGAAATAATTGAGTTTTAGAAGGGTTAAAATCATTCAAAAAAATGATTCT
Organism: Fraxinus sp. 1973-6204; assembly: GCA_903798365.1. Classification (NCBI taxonomy): domain Eukaryota; kingdom Viridiplantae; phylum Streptophyta; class Magnoliopsida; order Lamiales; family Oleaceae; genus Fraxinus; species Fraxinus sp. 1973-6204. Next base: position 2,461 of record CAIGRR010368134.1, read on the forward strand.
TATTTTATATAATATTTAATATATTATAGATTTATAAATTCTGCCCTAATAGAGGCTTAGTAGGTAAATTCTAACCTTTGCTAGGTATGATTATGGGGTCCTCAACATTTCATCTGTGACATCCAAGTCTTTAACCAATAAAAACTGTGCATGCGATGTCCACAGTTGACCTGAAATGTCATTTTGGCCGTTGAATAAAGCAATCGACACACGTTATGTCACCTAATAGAGTAAAGTTATCCAAAGAAATGTGAATATGCTGAACCTTATGGATTTTGAGCATCGAAAAATAACGTAATGATTTAACCTATTGGAGGATTTTACAAGAAGCAAAACGAGTTTCGACATTTTTACTCTCTAAAGGAGGTATCACGTAAGTGTCGCATGGCTTAAATTAACGATTTTTGTTAGTTTTAATTAACATGCGTGCACTTTTTGAAGATGGAAGATTTGGATGCCACAAATAGAAGGTTGATGACCCTATATTTGTCACCATTAGCAAAGGTTGTAGATCCCAACTGAAGATTACCCTAAAAATTATAATATCATGTTTAAAGGAACAACTCACTTTTGATCATTATTTTGTTCTACAAAATTTAGATTTTTTCCCATGAAGACTTGAATGCAAACTCAAAAGCACATATTTATCATATTTCCAAGCAGCAACTAGTTTTCTCAAAATTTTCACAAGATAAGGATTGGACCTCAAAAGTTTTCATCAAGGACAGGCATCTATCCATGGTCTGGAAGCCAGTCCAAAGAGATTCACCATTTTTATCATGTGCAATTCCTCTCACTTTCGATGGGTATCTAACATCTCACGGAATGAACATTTCTCTAAACTTATTTGTGTTTATATATCACATGCGATTGGATAAGAAAAAAAGTAGCGAGACTTCGCAACTCCAAAAGTTTTTCGAGTTAAGAGAACATCACTTCGAAGAACGAAAATCATGGAAAAGGGGTTTTCAGGTCCCTTATTTGATAGGGTGTAGTAATAGATGATAAGATGACATTTAAGGAGAAAATGAACTTAAAATCTTCACACACATAGAACATACCCTTTAAAGGAACTAGCTAATATATTTTCATGAAAGTGCAAGTGGTATCCTATCAGTGCTAGCATTTGCACACAGTGTCTCTTCTACATAAAGGATTGAAAAGTACTAGATAATGTTAAGAAAGAAAATAAACATAAATTTTGTTCATGTAGTTTATATTCATGTCGGTTATTTCTTATCAGGGATGCCATAGAAGTTTTTAATCGAGATAAAAATCGAACATTTTAAGAACCACACCTCATATTCGGCTCTATTGGTTATAGATTACTCTTCTAAAAAATGTCAGCAGACTGAATAAGAGCCATGCGGCAGCAAATAAAGCCTCTTCGCTAATAACTTGGGAAGAGAACAATTCCTTCTCGTTTCCTTTTACAGACCCCTGCAAGCAAAGTAATCGAGGATGTCAAGATTCACAAGCCAGCATTTTATGAAAGCCACATTAATTAGGAGTAAGATCAACAAGCCAAGACATGCGATAGAATAACCAGAGAACCAGAAAACAGAAGTCAACATGAGGATCTTAAGTTGGCAGAGAAGTCCCCCTTGTTCATGAGATATTTACCTCATACAGCTCCTTGTTCTATTCTTTCGAATTCATTGTAAGGAGAAATTGGGCCATGATTCCCAAGACAGGCTGCCTTTGTATAAAATTGTCAGTCTTGATGGCTCTTCAAGAGATATTATAGGGGGCAGAAAAGACTACAGGATACAAATCTCGACACTCAGTTCCTGATTCTAATAGTTCATAAACTAACCGGTTACATCTTGCAGCAGCAGCCAAAAGTAAAAAAATCTTGAAATTAATTATTTTGTTTTGAAATGCATTATCATTGAACTTCACATACTTATTTCTCATCAATATCTAATATTTTAGTCATTTCATTTTGTCATATTTATCCTCATGTACATCCAAAATGAGTGAAAACACACCCCACCCACCCACACACACAGAGACACAGACACAGACACAGGCACAGACACAGACACAGACACAGACAGAGATGCTTTCTTCAATTTTTTTTTTGGTCATATTATAATTTCAATACTATGAAATATTAGGATGATTGTAGCCCCCTTTAGTTACTAGTCGAAGGAGATTGTTCATCATCCATTTGCTATAGGACACTAGGATTCAACAAGTATACTTCTTACCTTGGTGATTTTCTTTTGTGTCCCTTTTTCGTTAACATCTAAAAGAAATTATATATGCTGTGTTAAGGGATTCTATTTTTAACCTTCCAAAAATTTAACTATTTCAATACCCGGCATCTCCATTCAATAAGCAAAAAGAACTCTCCACAATTCAACAAGCTAGAATCACACGATGAAACTTAACTCAGAATTCAATTTACAAACTAACTTAACCCTAAAGGGTGTGTCTAATAGCTGCTCATGACGAAATCTCAGTTCCAGATAGAAAGTAAAAACTTAGGCTTCTTCATTTGGCATTTGGAGTCACATTAGCACTATTAAAAGCCTTATCTTGTAATATTAGAATTTTCAATTGGTCCCAATTTTTCCGGTTTCTTGAACATCAGCATTCCAATATGCTTGTCAATGTTACAAATCTAAACAGCATACTCCTTTGTAATTTCAAGGAATTTAATTACTATAAACAGCTCATTCACCATGTCTATTCTCTTGTACAACTATTTATAACAGTTTATAATGAATACCTATAATCAAATTTTCAATTCTAACCTTGTTTATAAAAGACGTAATAATATACGAGAAGAGTTGTGTTTACTAATGCAGTAAAAAAACTTCCTATTCCCACTCATTAAATAGCGGATCTTGCTACATGTTCATAAATGCTTACATAAGGAATTACATAATGCCACGTGACATTTTAACATTTTCCAGCTAAAACACAGTCAATTTTTTCATCCAATATTTTCCTCCAAATCATTTTATATATTCCCTTATGTACCATTTTTATGTACAAGTAGCGTAATCCTTAAATAACAAACCAATTAAATCACAGTCTCTATTGCCAATAACATTCTTCATTTCCAAATAAAAATAAAACTTGATAATTAGCCATTACTGTCAGCTTTGGGAGAAAATCTGTCCTCTTACCCTTTCACAATTTTCTATAGCGTCTCTCAAAATTCGAACACAAGACATTTGACTTATGAGAGTGAATCCTGATGCTAATTGGACTAATAAGACAGAGGTCATAGGTTCAAATTATGGGGATGCGATTGAAATTTGTAAGGAGTAGGATGAAATCAGGTTCTCCTAATGCGTAAAACATCGACCGGACACTATGCTTGGGTTGTTACAAAAAAAAATGCGCCCAAGCCTCATGCCAATGAATTTTATATATTCTTTTCTCGTGAGAAAAAAAAAAAAAAAAAGAACTCCATCATCTCAATTTCATGCGTTACTAGCGTTCGATGCACATTTTTTAGAAAATAATGTATTTTATGATGTGATGAGATGAGATGAAAACAAAATGTGATTAAAAAATAAGGAAAAGTTTTGAATTTGGGTGTAATATTATTTCATTGAAAAATGTGACGGGGCCTAAATAGATCTTCCATTCTTTCATATGTAAGAGAAGACTCATAAAATCTCTGTTTTTTCCCCATTAAAAATAACAAAGCACGCAATATCAATTTGATCATGTTTTAAGCGAAAGTTTAATTCTTTCAATTGGAGAAGAAAATGTCACTAGTTCATCACCGCTTCATCATATATTCATAGCCAAAACATATCACGACAAACATTTACCATTATATGATGTAATACCAGTATATACTAAATGCAGAGCATAATTCAATGAAAAATTTAATTAATTTTTCAATTTACCTGACTTTTTTGACGAGGATGGCTTTAAGCTTCCGCGCGAGGTCCTGGCCACGAATCTTGCGCTCCAAATTCTTTTGGGCCAGCACACGCTTCTCCGAGTTCTTGATATGGTGGGTCTGCTCATTCTTTATCATACGTTCGATCCCGCTCGACTGCATCTTTCTCTGCAGAAGGGTCAGGGCTTGCTCCAGGTTGTTGTTCCTCACTTTCACTCGGATTGCACGCAACTGCTGCAGCTCCCAATTCACCGAGAGTAGAGACGCACTTTGGCGGGTCAAGAGGATCCCTGCTCGCTTCGCCACCGAGTTCATTGTTCAGTGGGGTGTTTGGTTTTTCGGTTCAACTTGTGTCAAGGGTTTTGGGAAAAATCATAGAATGGGCTCCTATCAAATTCTAATTCATTTTTCAGATGGGCCTCAATCGACGAGTCATTTAGGGGAGAGAGAGTTACATGAAGTTTTCAAGTTTCTATAATAAAAAATCAGATACAAATTTATTTGATGGAGAAATCAAGTATTTCAAATTTAAAAACTATTTTAAGTATTTTTTAATATTTATTTTATATTAATCAAAATCCGGTTAATTGTGTCGAAATTTAACTAATTTTTATCTTTTGAAAATAATGATATCTTTTACTTTATTAATTTTTTTAGAGGGAGAAACAAATATTAGAGCATAAGTCGTTTGTTTACAGTCATTGTTGAACATTAGTTTCACTATGGAAAAGTCCTCTGAAGTATATATAGGAGGAAGAGCTACTGGACTTCGAGTTTCTAAGCCTAACCTTTTGAGGGTACATGACTATTTTTGTACATTTTAGCTTCAATGTATGGATACTCATTGATGTTAAATATTTTTTTGTATTTCAGAGGTTCTTTTTGGTTAAATGAAGGATATTTAAATTTATGTAGTGATTATTGGTTGCTGATGGTGTATCAAATGTCGAATTGTCAGCCTTATTTGCTTTGGACTATGTCTGTTTTGTTAATGAATCTGCCCTTTCCATGACAAGGGGAAAAAATGGATGACAATGTTGTGTTCTCTCATTTTCAGCAATGTTACAATCTGCTTTTTACTTCAACTATTCAACCAATCTGATTTCAACATGTCAACAATCTGATTTCAGTGTTTTAACAATTCAAAGTAGATGCTCCAATCTAATTTTTATTTACGAAAATTGCAAACGACAACACCAAGGACAACACAAGTGGTAGACAGAAAACGTAGTTGTGCTTTCACTCATTTCAATAGACTACAACGTTAACCCACCCATACTAAAAACATAAAAATCAACAGAAAACTACAACGAGTACCTACTCAAGCCAACCCTTCCCCTTGGCGTTCCCTTCCTCCATTGATTTCGTCTTAGTGATTGTCACGTTCATATGCAACGAAATTCGGACCTCTTCGTTGTCATTTAACTGAAGTGCGGATTGAAACAATTGTGCCATTTCGAGCACTACCTCAACCGCATCTGTTTCTGAGTAGCGGTGCCACATGACTCACCTTCTTCAACCCACTGCCAGAAGCCAGATTTCTCGCTACAGCACTTGAAAAGTTTCCCTTTATTTGCAGTCTCCTTCTCGACCTGAAAACACTTCTGGAGTCATAGTCTTACAGTCCGGGCATCGGCGCTTCCTCTGACATTGATCGAAGAAGCGTCCTTTCCCTCTACAACTATGACAAACACCCGAATTTTTTCCTGCCATTCTACGATGGAATCGACATCAAACATTTATTCAATCAACTAATAAAAAAAACTTCCGTTAAATCAACTAGAAGCATTTCACAAACCGAAATTATTGTTGATTAAACTACCTACTGCATGCACCAAATCGCAACGACTATGAGAGAGGAGATGGCGACGGGTTCGCTCCATTCAGAAGTCGTCGAATGGAGATAATCAGAAGAACACAAGATTTTCAACTCATCAGATTTAGGGCCAATAATGAAGAGGGAGATGGAGATGGAGATGGAGATGGATTTAGGGCTTCGTGGTCACGAAAATGAAGAGGGATATGGAGAGGGATTTGGGGCTTCTCTGTCATGAAAATGAAGAGGGAGATGGAGAAGGATTTGGGGCTTCTCTGTCGCGATTTGTAGGGGGGAGGAAATGGGTCTTGGCTTCTTTGATTTTGGGGGAAAAATGACGTGAAAGTAGTTTAATTGTTTCCCTCCCTTTTCTTTCCTTTGGTTTTTTTGTGGTGCTGACATGTGTCTAAATTTTTTATTACCTGAAAACAACCTGTGAACGATAACCTGGTATAGTAGCTTAATTGAACTATTAATAGATGTGTGTCTAATCCACGGGTTAAACATTGGGAGGCATAAAAATGGCTCGTAAGGTACTGAAAGGGAACCGTGAATATTAATTTCGCGTTCACTTATTTTAGTGAAGAAAATAAAACTTTAATGTGTGGATGAAGTCCTAATTGCACCACATATGGCACTATCCACAACTGTGGATAGTTGCGGACCACATATTATGTGACAATAAAGGAAGCAGTGTAGCGTAAGGTATGTTCAATGAGTTAAGTTTCCTTCAAAATACAATTATAGTGCAGCTATACGTTGTGCAATTATAGTGCAGCTATACGTTGTGCAAGAATCTTGTCTTTCACGATCGGATAAAGCATATTGATGTAAGACTTCATTGATATGTTGAATCTCATTATAGAGCGCAATCTCAGTCCAGCGTTGTAATTGGTTGACCAAGAAGGCCAATTTACATTTATAGTCTTAAAAAGGGACAAACTTATGCGGTGTTCCAATTTTATGATTCCTACAATATTTACTAGGATCGCTTGCATGTGTGACGAGAGTGAATCTTTAATTTGGAAATACTCGTCATAGAAATTTTATCTAGATTATACAATAAATTATTTAATATGCATTACTTTAAATTTTTATGACTTAATAATTCATTATTTAGCACAAAGATTAACTACTAGTTAAGTAATAATATAGTAATTTATTTACAAATATTTATGCTGGCAATACATCTGATGATCTGATTAAAGTTTGTACATTGACAACTTTCACATATACAAACATTTCAAAGTTAAACATAATAAAAGACGGCCGCTCTGAGTTCTTCTTCTTCTTCTAGGAGGACCTTATTCTTCCTGGAAAAATTCACATAATTTTTATGTAATTCTGTTTCGCCCTTATTGAACCATAATCATGAATCCGTCCTTGATCAACATCGCATGAATTCTCATCAACCACACATTCAAGTGCCTTAGATGTAAACTTCTCGAGCCCTTCACTTTTTTTCAATAGATTGTATTTATTGTTGAATTATCTCAACTCTTTCAGCGGGATCCATATTTACAACTCTTTCTTATTGGCTTTTAAGGTCCCGTGATTGAAATTATAGACGTTGGAGGGCCCTAACCATATTAAAATTATTTGTAATAGTTTTTGTGTATTAACTTATTTTACTATAAATTTTCTTTCTTAATTATCCAGTATTTAAAATTGATTTTCATTAATATTAAAATGTTATAAAGTGACAATATTTAATAACTTTTGAATATCAAGTCATTCTAAATGCTAAAATATTGAGTTCTCAAAAAATCATAAATAAATTATTTTATATACTTATTAAGTTTATATTAAATTTTATTATTTTAGATAAATCATAAACTAAACATACTTTACTCTATATACAGTAGTTTCAATAAAGAAATTATTAAGCTATGTATCTTAAATTTTTGGAACTGTAAAATATTGTTTTCAATAAGTTTATTTCTACCATTATTTTAAAATTAGTTAGGGTATTTAAATTTTTTCACCTGTTAGCCATTAGAGGGAAAATTCAAGGTGCCTTGTCAACTACCTCTTTCAAAAAGTTCAGTAACCAAAATACTGAATCCATCCATCAAATCTTTGTTTCTAACAATAGAAGACATCTAAGACATACAGAATCCAATCCATCAAGTCATTTTATCAGGAAATACCAGACAACTAGAGAGATCTAACTAAGATTCATGGAATCTTTGACAATTCAGGCAATTGGCCTTGTAATTCTAGTGACATTGCGGCTGAATCCTGTATTGTGTTTGAACATTTGCAACTTTCCAGCCATTTTCAACTTCGGCGACTCGAATTCAGATACCGGAGGTCTGTCGGCGGCCTTTGGCCAAGCTCCGCCGCCCAATGGAGAAACCTTTTTCCACACCCCGGCTGGAAGATTTTCAGACGGGCGTCTCCTGATTGATTTAATAAGTACTTTCATTTCGAATCAAAGATATGCAGTTTCCTTCGAGCATTTTCTCAAATTTCAGTTGTGCAAAATGGAACCAGTTCTCAAAATGTTCATTTTGTGGAATATTACATTGTTTTAAATTTGTATGTGATTGCATTAAACATTGTTAGTTTGTTCTCTAGGAGTGTACTTAAAGAAGAAGTTAAAATCTTATCGATTTCTACGTTGATTTATTATTAGTGAATTTTCTGTTTGTCAGCTGAGAGATTGGGATTACCTTATCTAAGCCCATATCTTGATTCACTGGGTTCCAACTTCAGCCATGGAGCTAATTTTGCAACTGCTGGATCAACAATCAGACCTCAAAACACAACCATGGCTCAGAGTGGATATAGTCCAATCTCGCTCGATGTGCAGCTTGTTCAGTACTTGGATTTTCAGAGAAGGGTGGAAATTATTCGCAAACAAGGTACCTATAAATGCAAAATCTTGAACCTTTACCTGACTAAAGGAAGTAAAAGTTAACGTATTTATCTCATGAATAACCCTTCCATACTTTGCTAATGGGCCTCTTAGATATGCAAAGAAAGGATGTTCATAGGGGTTAGAAAGACATGGTTATAGGAATTTAGGTCACCTCGACGGGATTACAGCAAAAACAATGGTGAATAGGCTACAATAATAGAAAGCATCTTAGCTGTGTAAATTGACCAAGAATAAAGGAATTGCTTTCAATGTTCTTATTCTTTTCTGTTTGTAATTTATGATTAAGAACTCTTGGATTCCCATAATATTATGTTATTGTGTTCTTCTCGAAGGGTTCTTTAAGAACTTATTGCCAGACGAGGGCTATTTTTCTCGTGCATTATACACATTTGACATTGGCCAAAATGATCTCACTGCTGGTTATAAACTCAACATGTCCACTGAGCAAGTTAAGGCATATGTTCCTGATTTACTAGGTCAATTTTCCAATGTTATAAAGGTGAGAAAATAAATACACACACTCAGTTATCAGCTACAATCAATTGACTGGTCATTTACTTGGAAAGAATGTTGTGATTGCTACAAATAGTATATATATGCTCGAGGTGGAAGGTCGTTTTGGATACACAACACGGGACCGTTGGGGTGCCTGCCATATGTTATGGATCGGTTTTTAGTTACCCCGGCTCAGATTGATAAATATGGTTGTGCAAGTCCATTTAATGAGGTTGCGCAGTATTTCAACCTTAGGCTGAAGGAAGCAGCTATGCAACTCAGAAAGGAGGTTCCTTTAGCTGCAATCACATATGTCGATGTTTATACAGCGAAATATCACCTCATCAGCCATGCCAAGAAGCTAGGTAAATCATTCTTTCTTCTTCTTTAATACTGTCCATTATCCAGTATTCTCGAGTCCACTCAACGGTCATATGTGTACTATGAAAATGACAGGATTTGAGGACCCGTTTCTAGCTTGCTGCGGTCATGGTGGGAAATACAACTATAACAGATTTAACAAATGTGGGAGTAAGAAAGTTGTCAATGGGAAAGAGATCATACTAGCCAAGTCTTGCAGGAACCCCTCTGTTCGAATTAATTGGGATGGAACTCACTTCACTGAGGCAGCCAATAAGTGGATCTTGGATCAAATTGTTGACGGTTCATTTTCTGACCCTCCATTTCCTTTGCAGTTTGCTTGTCATAGGATGGACCACTGAATCCATATGCTTTACTCTTCTTGATTTTAATGATTTTTCTTTTGCCATTTTTTTTCAACTAGAAGTTTGTTGATGTATTATATTTCTGATTTTCGGAACGTTATTGGATGTGCATTCTAAAGAATCTTTTTCTAGTGTCTTTGGAAAAATTATTTTGGCGACAACAATTATTGTTGGTTTCACTTGTGGGGCGAGTTACAGGGTTCAACAGAAATGTCTCAACCGTCACACACACCACGAAAGTGAGTCTAACCATCACTTCTTAATTCCATATGTTAAGAGAAAATTATACCATTTCTTGAGTTCATAACTTATTAAAATAAAAAATGACATAAATCTTTTCCATCTCAATCTTATCAGGTCTCTTTCTTTTCAAAGAAGAAGAAGATGAAGATCCATGTACTGAGGTCCACTAGGGCTGTCAATGGATTGAATTTTGATCTGAATTCGATCCGTATCCGACGACATTAATGGGAAATGGATTTAGGGTCTTAGTCCGATAACCCGATCAAGAT
>CAIGRR010368301.1:0-10769 GCA_903798365.1 Fraxinus sp. 1973-6204
CTTAATCACTACATATCTCTCTCTCGACCATCTTCCCAGCGAGTGTTCCACTGTCGGTGCTTTTCTGGTTGACCGTCGAGTGCCCGCAGCCGCTCACAGCCTCTCCGAAAAAAGTCACGGGGTGACGACGCTGTGCTGCGTGTGCATGGAAGAGTTGACTTGAAGACTTTTACGTTGGAGTCATTTTTCGAGGTCAACACCAAACAATGGCTAAATTAATAAGTTATCAAATTAGCTAGATTTTCGTTTGGGTAATTAGCACATAACGTCTCACTTTTCATTATTATTCTGGAAAACGTCTATACATTTTATATTTTAGCATTTTCACCCTTATTTTCACTTTTCATTGCGCAAAAAGTCTTTTTCACCTATTTTCTCAATTAAAAATTATGAAATGAATATATCCATCTATTTAAATAAAAGAAAAAGAAAAAGAAAAACTAATTGCAACCACAATCCCAATTTTTTTAAAAAGAGCAAATAAGTCACAAATTAAAAGGCTATTTAGTACATAATGATCATATCTTTCACCGTTATTGCGAAAAATGTCCTTACCTTTTATTTTTATTTTTTGGCATTTTCACGCTTAATCACACATTTGATTAAGCAAATCATCATTTTCATCCAATTTTTCAATTAAGAACTGTGAAATAATGAATATACCATCCTATTTAAATAAAAAATATATTTTTTAAAATTTTAATTTTTTAATAATTTATTTGGGACTCGTTTACATTTTTAAATTTTTTTTATTTTTAAATAAATTTAATCGGGACTCGTTTGCACTTTTAAAAAAATTATTTTTTAAAATAATTTATTGGGGACTTGTTTGCACTTTTTAAAAAAATTGGGACTATGATTTCAGTTAATTCTTTAGTTTTTTTTATTTAAATAGGAGGTTATATGCGTTATTTCATAGCTTTTATTGAGAAATTGGATGAAAATAGATAGAAATGGTGGTTCGTGCAATCAAATTTGTAATTAAGGGTGAAAATACCAAAAAAATGAAATGTATGAACGTTTTTCGTAATAACGGTGAAAGATAGGGACATTATGTACTAATTACCCTTTTAATAATTTATTTGTGACTTATTTGCGCTTTTTTTAGAAGAAAAAATTGGGACGGTAGTTACAATTAGTTTTTTTCCCATTTTTTGTTTTATTTAAATATATGGGTATATTCATCATTTCATAATTTTTAATTGAGAAAATAGGTGAAAATGACCTTTTGCACAATGAAAGGTGAAAATGCCAAAAAAATGAAAGGTAAGAACGTTTTTCATAATAACAATGAAAGATATGGACGTTATGTGCTAATTACCATTTTCATTTTATGGTATCTATTTTCCCTTATACTTAAAAAATAATTACTTTTGAAATTGAATGATGAGTTGGCATCATAATAGAAATTTATAAATATAAGTTCCAAGATTTTATTCCGTCGTATCCGAATGCAAAGAGCTTACAAAATCAGATAGTCGCTTAAATCAAACAATATTGTGATCAACAAAAAGTTTCCATTTTGGTAGGATTGTGCAACTTCATTTAGTTCACGTCGGGTGAAAAGAAATTTTGAAGTGATGATATGTTATTGCTTACGTGCGAAAAAATGAAATCATATCAACATCTTCCGACATAGGATTATAAGCTTGCAAGCTTTGTCTTGCTTCAACGTAAAAAAAATTTGCATGCATAAGAGCTTTTCCTTTTATGTTCTGCAGAAATTAGGTATTGGACTTTATTTTTCGAGATAGATGTCTTTGTTATGTTACAAGTCTAAGTTTTTGAATAAAAAAGGGATAAGATTGGGTCCCACCATATCTAAGCCTGACCAGATCTTCTATCTTGGTAATGTCCATAATTTTCTTCCAGGTCAAAAATTCTCAAACCAGAAATTATGCTTCCTTGAAATGGAAATGGAAATGGAAACCGAGATCAAAGACTTTTAATTAGGTTTCGCCTTTCTCCACTTTTTCAATTGACATCTCGGTTCTATACCCTAGTTGATGCGGTGAAGGGACAAAGTGATGTGCAAGCAAAGCTAATGGAGCCAATAAATAGGGTTATACTAGAGCGGAGCGAGATGTATTATTCTAGTAAGAGAGTTGGAGCTAAATTGGCGAAAGACATGTGATGAGAGTAGGCGAAAGACATGTGATGAGAGTAAGATAATGTAAAAAAATTAGAATATGGTTACGTATTTTGTTCAAATGAAACCTTGTGGATATTAAATTTTGTTGATATTGAAATGATTTGCATTAAATTTATTAATATTGATATTAAATGAAAACATATGAGATTGAAGCAATTTCGAGGTCTTAGTAAAATCGTTAAAGGGGCCTTTTCGAGAACAATAATAAATTAATTGACCAAAATGATAACCGATGAAAATTCCATTTGATCATTGACGATATGATGGTTGGTGATCTAAGATTGAAATTGTTGACATGCCGAGCTCTAAGGTCGTTCATGTCGGATTAGTACACGTGATGAGCACGTGACAATGTGAGCTTGGTGGTGTGAGGTTAGCGTTCCTGAGAAGATTGTGTAGTCTTTCGAGGGTAAATGAATCATAATGATTGAAGATCACTGACAAAATCAACAAATCAACCAATCAAAAAAATGCACAGGGAATAATCTTACATAAGCGCTCACATAAGGCTTTGCTCAAATAAGAGTAATGCTACATGTACCAAATATTTTACCTATAGACACGTGGCGGCCCCTATTGGGATGTAAAATTTTAGGTACAAATAGATAAATCCCTCAAATAATTAAGCTCATTTCCCTAGAGTAATTCGTTAATTATTGGGGTCTACTTGCAATATTTACTCATAATAACCTGTCAAGCTGAGCTCGATAGCCAATCGAATTACTATAGCAAATGTACTTCTTCAGTTTGGGTTTACAGGTGACAAGATGGAGAATTAATGAAGCATGCATATTTTCTCCTATAAAAAGAGGAAATGACCATAGAAAAGGGAATAAGAAACACGGCTTCACACATTACAAATCTCTTTACATTGTTCATATTTCAAATATTTCCTATAAACACAGAAATGAGCAGCTAAATCACTTGTAATCTTTCGATTATCAATTAATCAAAGTCGTGTTTGTCCCTAAAGTTGGCTTGAAATTTACTTATTTAATTTTCAACGTCAAAGGAAATTAATATCTCGTGATGATTCATGCACAATTAAAAATAATGATATTGCCGATGATTATCAATGCGTTGCCTTAACAATTACTAACGATAATGTCGTTGGTGATGTTATCGGGAACTACCAACGACACTTTAGTCATTGAAAATAAATCGTTGGTGATTGCCTACAATGTGATTGTTGGTGACTATTATCGAAATTAATATATATTGATTAAGATAGTTTTAGGTGATTCCTAACAATGTTAAAAATATTTCCAAATACGTAGTATTGAAAATTTTGGTGAGTAACCATTTAACTAATTATCATATTTTAATACATGTATGAATTAGGATAAAGTATGGACTCTATAATTAATAGTATCATAATAAAACCTTGTGGATCTTAATTGGGATTTTAAATTGCATATTCTAAAATTTGAAGAGCATATATAAATTTAAAGAGTAAATTTTATTAAGAACTTCTATAAGCTCTTTATATTTAACACTTAGTCTATGTTTGGTTCGCATTTTTTCAAGATTTATTTTCAATGACACCCTTTCTTATAAAATAATTTTACACGTAAACAAAAAAAAAAATCTTATTTTTTAACCACACGTTCTCTAATTAGCCCCTATTTGACCCACATTATTTTTTTCATTCTCATTCTTCTACTCATTTTCAACCATACATTTTTCGATAAAATAATATTTTCTATCACATCAATAACTTTTACTTCTTTTTCAACCACATATTTCTCATCACATCACTTCCAAAAAATGCATTCTCTCATTTTAATATGCATCAAACACACTCTTAAAATGCCTTTCAGCCTGAAAATGGGGCTCAAACATACACATTGTTTTATTACTCCCAAAAATAATTATATTATTTTTTTTCTATCTTTTATTTTTCAGTAGCTTTCTTTTAAATTATTATATCATTTTCCTCCATTAAAAATTGAAATGCTTTAGATGCATTTAGGCCATGTTTGTTTCGGATTAAAATCAGATTTTAATCTAAATCAAAGTCAAACAACCAATATTAATAACATCTTTCATGGGTCACACAATTTTCCAATCACACATTTCAAAAACTTCTATTATAATCTACTAAAAGTTTAATTTTAATCACTACCAAACACTCACTTAATTACATTGAGTGATTTTGTCTCTCCAAATTTGAAAAATCAAACTTTTTTAAAATTGTTAATTTAAAGAGTTTCTTAAAACATAAAATAGTAGAAAATGTTTTATTTATCTCAAATCTATGTAGTGCTTAGCATTCTTTTCATGAGCTAGCTAATATCGATGAAGGTCTAACGCCGCTTAAAAGAATCTTAGATTGGCACTATTGTACGTGTTCCACTCTCTTGTCTCTAGCAAAGTAAAGTTATTCATAGATATATTTAGCCTTTGTTTGAAAACCATTATTTTTAAACTCTTTTTTTTTTTTACATATTTATTTCAATCACACATTCAAATAAAATATTGCGCACGTAAATCCAATTTTTTTTCCTACTTTTCAACCACACATTCTCCTAAAATAACTATTCAAACATGATTTTTTCCATTTAATGGTTGTCAAACATGACCTTAAATAATTTCCTTACAAGGGTTTTCATGCAAAACGATTGAGTGTATATGCGAAAGATGGGATTAATGAACCAATTTCATTCATTATTTGGAAATGAATTAGTTATAAACTTTTCTTAGTATTTGTTGAATACTTAATTTAAGCATAGATATTTAACTAGGAATGAACAAGAAATTTAAATACATTGATCGAAAGAAAATAATGCTTTGTATATAGAATATAACTAACTAATCAATAAATTTCCGGACATATATATAAATACATGTTTGTACATTTAAATTTTGAAACATGCAACTGTCTATATCATGAACGCGCGTACGCTTTGAAATAATGTTTCTTATTAAGACAAAAGGATTATGACTATCGAGTACACGAGTGTTATCAAGACAAAAGAATTATAAGCATTGAGTACACTCCTGTGGCACATCATGCGTATTGTCTATCCCTTTAAACGAATTGCGATCAAAGTACCAGTCGCCAATGGCCTGAGCCATGGTCTGCATAATACAGATTTCATTAGAAAGTATTATACAATAAGATTACAAGTATGCAATATTTTCATTCTAATTCATAAAGGAATGCAGGGTGGTTTATAAAAAATATAATTATTACCTTATTTCCAAAGCCGGCGGAGCAATTCCATCTTTCAGTTGAGTAGGTGTAACAATGGAGGTAGCAAGAGTTGATAAACATTCCTGTACATGAAGAATTGCCTATTTTTTGCAGTGATTTTAAGAAGTCCATTCGAAAATCTGAAAGCAGTAGCAAACAAATATTATGCTGGTTTTCTTATTACAATAGAAAAGAAGGGAGATATTCTGTTTTTGTGCATAACTTATGACACTCACCTCTTATGGTTTGTAGTTGGCCAGGGCTGCAAAGGTTTGTATATTTAGTGCAATTTTTCCAGCCAGGCTTATCTCCATGATGTGGTTTCAAATTATACGTTATCTAATCATAAATTTATTCAAGAAGAGATTAGAAAGAATTAATAGAAGAA
Source organism: Fraxinus sp. 1973-6204 (assembly GCA_903798365.1). Classification (NCBI taxonomy): domain Eukaryota; kingdom Viridiplantae; phylum Streptophyta; class Magnoliopsida; order Lamiales; family Oleaceae; genus Fraxinus; species Fraxinus sp. 1973-6204. The sequence continues at coordinate 5,737 of CAIGRR010368301.1, forward strand.
TCATTACAAGGTCATTAATTCGTTGTCAAGTTCTTAAGAAGTTGGATATTTTGCCGATAGGATTTAATCGCTGGATTGCATTTAAAGGAAGGAAATAAAAATGCATTTATGTGATAATGTAAAAATCTAACCTCAAATTTTTGAAGTAGTAGATTGATGGAGAATGTGTGATTCGTGTAATATTAATATTTTATTAAAGAATGCGTGGTTAAAAAAAGTGAGCGAAATGTATTTTGGAAAAAAAAAATTGGAATCAAACAGGGCTTTTGAGCCCTACTTTTTGAAAAAAAAAATACATTTTAAATAGTATTTTGACCTCATTTCAATCACCCATTCTTCAAGAAAAATAATATTATACGCAAATCAAATACTTTTTCTTATTTTTTAACTACACATTTCTCATTAATACACTATTCAAAAATGCACTTTAAAAAAAAAAAAGGGAGCTCAAACATGCTTAATTCGGTTTAAAAAGGTAACCTAAGTAATAGAGTTAGCACTTAGCAGTAATGAAATGGCTAAACAAAATCTTTGTTATATGAGTAAAAAAAAGAAAATCTGACCTGCCAGGAATCATAAAGCGAATTGAGTAGAAAAAGTGGCGTCTCGATATCTTTTACTAAATATTCTGGAAATAAACACTGAATTTGTAGACTTTTTGTTAGGGTTCTAAGATATTATCAAAATGATATTTGATATACTGCAGATATAGCTCCTCTTACCAAACTCGGATTCCTTTTTGATGTACAAGATGAAGGCAAAAAATTGGATAATTCCTGCACCACCTCACATTTATTGAGACTGAGAAATTATGAGAAAGACATAAAAATATAAATAATGCTAATTGTATATAATGAAGTTATATAATAATTTATATACAGATGAGGTGTCAAAGGAGAGTGACGAAGTTTTTTTTATTTGGTCGAAAAAATTTTGACCAAATCATATCCACTACATCATATGTATATAAACCATTATGTATATGTAGCACCATCGAAAAAACATATACATGTAGTCCAACGACTCCAGCAAAGCGTTTTTCTCTTCTTTTCAATCCTGGAACATCTTTTCTATAGTAAAGCACCAAGAAAAAAAAAAAAGAACATACGTGAGCGCTGAAAACTCGGATGAATTTAGGATAAACAATCAGTACCAGAATTTAGTTTGAGTTTTACGCATGGATAAAGTAACCAGAATCAGAGAGGCACTTCACTCTACTAGCACTAGGCACTAGAGCTCTGAAGCGATCACAATGCAGAATTGTAGCCAATCCACCAGCTGAACAACCAGTGAGTATAGCCTGATATAATAAGCTGTTACCGCATGGACATAATTCGCATACTATTTTGGGGGGACGGGGAATATTTAGTTGGCCATACATTCGAAGCATACTTCATTCCTTTTTCCAACAAATCCTCCATCACAACCTCAAAAATCCTTGCACCCCTATAGTAAAGGTTGGTAGCCTGTCATAGATCAAATTAAAACGAAGCGCTTAAAGAATAAGAATCCAAGATGACATAAATTACTCTCGAATTATACAATCATGATTGGTGTACACGTACACCAAGTTTGACAGTGGCAAACTGTCATTTGATAATTTTAAAAAACAAGAAAAAAGTTTTCCCTCCAACAATTTTTTTTAAAACAGAGCCAATGCAAGTTTGATGTACAATTTGGAGTGTACAAATAGCATTTCCCTTTTTCATATGGATAATCATTGTTTTTTACGAGAAAATAGGTACCGGATTAACTGCTTCGACATTTCCTGCAAATGATGAACCATCACAGTATCTAACAAATACTCTATTCCAATTGTAGAAATCTGGAATCAGATAAAAGGAAAATTAGAGGTAGAAATTAGTTAAGAGACAATTGGAGTTGAACAATAATGATATGAATACCAGGATTGATCATTTGAGATTTGCTTAGCATCCCTGCAAAATAGTAAATTTTTGGCTTTCTAAAGGAACTGCCATAGTTAGAAAGCGCCCTAGCTTTGCACTCTCTTTCTGTTTCACACCATCCACCACCCTATATATACAATGAAAAACAAAAAATGGGTAGCACATATTGAGGGAAAATATCTCTTCGGAAAATAGAAACATTAATGATATTATAGGCATTTTTTAAAGGGGATCAATGAATTTCACCTGGGAAACGAGAGACAGAATTTAGGAATATTATAGAGCTTGTGGTTGTGTGGACTAACCTCAAGATTAACCAACCAGTTGTCGATTCCATCTCCAAATCCCTTATCAAAATGGTAAGCCGGAGGGCTTCCATCCAAGCAAACTGTACCACATGATATGCATGTTAGCAAATAATAACGAAGAAAGTTGCTGGTTTATTTTTGAAGTTGTTGCTTCACACCTGCTCCTTGCGATACAGCACTCTCAATAAATGTTATGTTAATAGGGTTGGGCACTTCACTAATAATGTGGAAACCTTCTGTTTTGATGACAACCAATAGAAATATCAGTAGAGACATGTTTATCCAGTAACCTGATCTTGAAATTCCATTCTGCACGACGAGTTCGGATGCAAAAATGTGTAAATGATTTTCGTCTTTCAATGCACATTATATTTATATGAAATCTACAAGTCTAGTTGTTGAACCACTTGCTATAAGAATTAACGTGGTTAGAGTCTTAGAGAAGGATGTTAATTATAATTTAAATCTTGTTTTTAACATGTTCCCTCACATAAATAGGATCCATTTTTTTTTCAATTAAAGCAAGACAAGGATGCACTTTCATTAATGTGTAGCGACAAGACTTGAACGCAGAATCTTACGGCACTTCCCAACATGTGTAGAATATTGTATGGTGCCTCATCAACAAATCTTACGGCACTTCCCAACATGTGAGCTCTAACTATTCCATCTGTGAGTTGAATAATTGTTATAATGAACGTCACGAGAGGCTATAAACAATCCTTGACATAAAGAAATACTACCCATTTTATTACAAGGATTTTAAGAAGTTAATTTGAAAATCTAAAAGAAAACATAAAAACCACTACTTTAATTTTCGTAATATAATTCGAGTAGCATGGAACACATAAAATCCCGTGTGAATCAGCAAGGACCACCTTGCAATTGTATTTTAAGTAGCACGTAATATTGTTCTTTAATTTATATATTTTTAGTTTCTCTTATATGATACAAATTAATTTAAGTAGTCTTACCACAACATTATTATAATGCCAACTTTTTGTATGAAAGTAAACCAAAATTGTCAAAAAAAAAAAATACATATATCTCTACTAAATCTTTATAAGATGTTTACATTATTCTTGTGCAATCAACATAGAATGAAGCCTTGCAATTTTAGTTTTCCGTTCACTAAGTATATTAAATCAATTTCCATAACAAAAAAGAAGTTAATTTTCATGCACAAAAAATTGTACAAATATATATATGATCAAATTAAAGAATTCAAGAGGCCATCTAAACACATTAAATTATAGACTCGATTGTGTTTTTCATAATGGTAACTACTAAATTCTGCATCATGGCAACTATTTATTGAATATAAGATAACAAAAACACAAAAACAAGGACAATAGTAAGTAAGATTTCGGCAAGTTGCTTAACAAAAACATATAATCATTTACAAAAATGATTTTATTCGTTTATAGTGAAAGAATATCCACGTCATGGAGAATATATATATATATACNCAAAAACACAAAAACAAGGACAATAGTAAGTAAGATTTCGGCAAGTTGCTTAACAAAAACATATAATCATTTACAAAAATGATTTTATTCGTTTATAGTGAAAGAATATCCACGTCATGGAGAATATATATATATATACATATATAATCATTTCCTATAAACGTTCAAATTGAAACTCTAAACCCCTTGAGGACATACCTTGGGTCGATATTACTCTAGAGAAGTCAAAGAATTTCTCCTTCGCTTAGTACTTAGAATCACGCCTATGCGTTGCCTCCAAAGTTTTTGTTTACCACTGCATCAAATATACTCATAACCATATTATAAATTACAATACATATAAATTCTCTTATTTAAGATAAATCGAATCAATAGTGTAATTGATGTGTTTCAGTTATCAACAAACATATCTTTGCAATGCATTTAAAGCATCAATTAATATCATAGTGCTTATTTATAAGTTACAACAATTAATGCATTTAAGAAAACTATATTGAAACATTGAATCGGATATTTGTCTATTTGTTTACAAGTATTGATCAATATTCAATTGATTGGTCTAAGATTGCATAGACAAAGAAAAGAAAAATGTCTAAGCCTCTTTGTTGTGTATAAACAGCATTATGATAAATTTGAAGGGATCTTGAAATATTATATATAAAAATAGTAATAATAGCAACTATTAAAATTATATAACCATAATGTAAACATTAATTAGCAAGTGATATTTACATGTATAGAGGTATCAAAGCGAAAGTTTTAAGTTATCAAATATTTAGACTCAACTTGCAGAATTATATAATTAAAAGAAACAAGTCAATTTTTAATTGTTTCCAAATAATTAATCAATCACGTCCACTTATCATATGTTGAATTATCACAATTTGTAATATAAAAGCAATAAAGAACACTAAATTGGTCACGGAGAAATCCCAATTCGGTAAAAATTCCGAAAACTTTTTAAGTCAAATCCACTATAAATCGAAACAAACTTTCAATACGGTCTAAATCTGTCTACCCCATAACAATTCTTACCTCAATTTCTACAATCTCCCTGGAGGTGTACTCCTTTAAAACAAATCCTGACTCCTGGTTTATACCTTAGTGCTCCTAAACTGCATACTCCTGACGTAGATTCCGATTTCTATTCCTAGTACCTCACAGTAGTCCTCCTGAATTTGTCTCTGCAACAACTCCTAATCCCTAATATAGGGTTGGCAACGGGGCGGGTATGGGACGTGTCGTCCATTCCCACCCCCATCCTGTCGGGTATTTTTATTACCTTACCCCATCCCCATACCCGGTTAAAGCAGGACGGGGCGGATTCGGGGCGGGACGGGGCAAGTCTC
>CAIGRR010368305.1:0-14398 GCA_903798365.1 Fraxinus sp. 1973-6204
TTTATATAATACCTGATTTTTGAAGAATGAAACTTGGTCCCTCAATTTTAAACTTCAATCTTTAAACCCCTGAAATCTTGTAATTTCCCTTCCGACTTCCTCCCAATTGTCGTCACTGCCCACTCGTCCGACTCATTATGAAATGGCCCAATATGGAGGCCCAAGGTCGGGCCCAATAGATCAGGTCTGGGCCTATCGATATTTTTTCGTATCAATAGAGTAACCTGAAACTTGACATAACTCAACATTTTTTTAAAAAAAAAATTGACCCTAATCAGGCAACTAAAAATATCAATCAAAACTCGTCGGTTCTTATATTAGTTGGTTTGTTCAGTTTTGCCATCTAAAATGACTACCCCACATGTAATGGACAAGGCCAAAACCATATGTACAGAAGAAATCATTACATAAGCTTTTCAAATGTTGCATGTAGCATCTGCCTCAATCTATTTTTTGTGTTTTTTTGCCATTGACAAATGAAAACCGCCAAATGTGTATCTATAAAAAATATGTAAAGCAAATTCTATACACCTTGTATTGTTCGATGAAAAAATCTAGTTATTCACTACTTTTCACTATTTTTAAAACAAATATGTGTTTATTTGTAGTTCAGTTTAAAGATTAAGGACTTGTTTGATATCTCTATTTTCCTGGATTAAAATCAAGATTATGGCTGTTGGAGAGAAATGTGGGTCCCACACGCCTGAGAGAGAGGGTAAAAAATTGTGGGTTATAACGGTCAAAAAATCCATGTTTTGGCAAGAATAATCTGCAACTGACAGGCACTAAATTTTTTGAACACCCATACGACCATTACCATATGCTCGACTACAAGTGTAATTTCTTAAGACGTTCTAACCAAGTTAACTATTGTATCTTCTTTATTCTAAAACAAACGCATTCTTTCAATCCTAGTCTTTTGCAGACTTGGTCTCGAATATCACTTCATTGCTTTCGTGCACGCATTTCACAAATTAAGGGACAAAATTACGTCAAAAGAAAAGAGTAAATACAGTACCTTAATTAGAGGAAGTCATTTTTTATTTTTCTGATACTTTTTTTTTTTTTGAAATTTCCTCATTAAGTAATTAAATTATATTATTCTTTCATTTACCTTTCTAATAAATAATTTAAAAGTGTGCATACATTTCCTTTTACATATCACCTAATTTTGGCGTATAATTCTCTGTGTTAAGCCTTAAAAATAGGGCGTGTTTGGTATGATTTAAAATCTAATTAAAATTGAAAATATAGTCTTTATTGGATCTCACTCGTCTAATAAAAGTCAACAATAACAGCTAATTTTTCAATTTTAATTTCTACCGAACACGCCCAGTAAACCAATTAAGGAAAAAAAAAAACAGGGCAGACGTGTAAAAATCAGAAGAGAGTAGCACGGCCGACACTGTGCAACCCTCGTACTAAATCCTATATAAGCGAGTCACAGTAGAAAATACGGAAAATTATGCACTAATATTTCTCTCTCCTCTCTCTCTCGCTCGCTCTAAAGCTGTCTCGTCCCTGCCTTCTCAAGTCTTTTGCCCCCAATCCCTCCTGGCTGTCTTTCACTTATTCGATTTACTCTTAAGCTTTGTATTTCAATTACCCCGCCAAAAAGGTTTATTTTTAAGATTTTTTAACGATTATAAATTTTAATTTTCCCCCAAAAATCCCCCTTCTCATCCCTCTCTCTAGGGTTTCATTCTCTCTCTCTTTTCCCCCTCTTATGGCTTTACTCGTCTCTCTTCTCTGCAGGTCTGTACGCCAATCTCGAGAGTTTTCGTTCCGAATTTACCGAGACGGTATTTTCCATGGTGGTTTAGAGGTAATTGTGAAGTAGGATTTTTTGTTAGATGGAATCGACGGTGGAGATTGAATCTGGAGTAGGACTGGAGGGCGTGGGTGAAAAAAGACCGGCTAAAGAGGATGGGGATGTGTTGAAAGAAGCCAAGAGGATTAGAAGGGCTGGAGCTGGGGGTTTGGTTGTGAATGTAAAGAAGGTGGCGGAGATAGTTTTGGTGTTGGCGGCGATGGGGAAGATGAGGGGTGGGAGGGTACCGACAGAGGCCGAGAAGGACTTGATGAGGAAGGCCCGGGAAAGGTTGGCGAATGCTTGTGAGGGGTTTGCTCCGAAGGATGTGTTTCCAAGGGATGCTTTTGGGGGTGTGATTGAGGATTTGGGGCTTAACAAATTGAAGGAACAGAGACTAGGTTTTCGACCTCCCAAATTGTCAATTGCTGAGAAGTTGTTGCTCTCTAAAAGAAAGGTTTTGTCTTTTACCTTATTTTTTTGTTTTTCTAATTTTGAATTGTTTACTCAGGCTGTTGAGTTTGTATTAATTACTGTAACTGGTGAAATATGTTATTGTGCAATGGAGAAAGAATGAAATAAGAATATTGATATCAGATTTATTAGATAGGATACTGACATACTGTTTGATGGAATGTGAATATGGTGTTTTATTAGAAAATTTAGTTTGAGGGAATGACTATAAAATTGGCATGAGATGACTCTCTTGTGTTCCAGCTTTTATTTGATGACTCTTAATTCTGGGCTGCATACGGCGATTTGGCTGCAAAAGCATTATAGTGTCCAATTCAGAATGTTATTTACTATGTCGAAAGTATCAGTAAATTGTGTAATGTTTTACTCCGTAAATTTGTCTCATGAATATGCATTGCTAATTGAATGTTCAAGAATTGACAAACAGTCCAAATTACCAAAAAAGTGTAAGTCGTTTAATTGGATCAAACTTCTAAATTCCTTATGTGAGTTCAGAACTCCTTCTGAAGAAGTTATTTCCTCAAGTTTAGGCATCATCCCAGTGGAATCAATTAGTTAATATGATGCATTGATAATATGAACAGCACGTGGAATTGCAAGTGGGTGACTAATAATCGCTTAAGCGGAGTAGCTTTACATTGACCAGTCTGGATGGGATGTATTAAGAAAATGAGTACTCATAAAAGTTTGATCACATTATAAATTTTTCTACTTAAGACCATTGGCGGAGGGATGTGGGAGCCAGTGAGGGCACTGGCCCCACTGAAATTTAGGGTAATATTTTTTAAATAGTATTTTTCAGTTCTTTTTTGGTAATGGCTGCGGAAGAAAGTGTGAAGAAGAAAAAAGGAGTAAAAGGTTATAATAGGGAAAATTTCACCAGGTTTTCGTCTATTGCCTCTATAACAATTTAATCATCAAACTTCAGTATAAGTTATACAATCAATCTGTGATGATGAACGTTTAAATTTATATTAATGTCTAAACTAAATTGATTTTGCTCTCTTTGACACAGGAAGTTATGACGAGATATAAAAAATTGTAAGATTTCTAATATTATTATGTTATGGCATTGTTTGAAAAAATATCTGTAGCTAAAATCTTCCCCCACCATCTTGTCAATATTTTCACATGATGCAACTTGCATTTGCTGTGTTCATGTACAGAAGAAAGCTTCATTTCATAGCTCGGCCTGATCACTGGACATATTTCCTAAGTTGCACATCTATTTTGTGCTGCCTCTTCATTTTGAATATTGCAATCTACTTAATCAGATAAATTTTTATCTGTAATTGCATTTTAAATGAAAAGTGAATAGTTTTATGGATATTATGCTGGTCAGTTTTTGTAGTATGACTCTTGGACACGTTGAAGATTATCTATTCTAAACTCTCCTTGCTGTACATTTTCTTTGGGCCTCTTCTTTCCCTCTTCCTAACAAACAATCTTGCTTTGGGGCCTGTTACCGCTGAAGTTGTAATCCTAGATTTTTGCTCCCTGCTACATATGATAAATAATCTGTGATGCTTTGAGGAAATGCTTTTGAAGTTGATTGCAGTCACGAGAGTTCTCTTTTTGCATTTGGTGAAACCTTGTGATGTCAGCAACGTGACAGGTCATGGTTTGAATTCTTAAATGCACCTTCTAGAATAATTTTCCCCATTGTATTTAGTCAAGGTTTAAAGAGGCTTAATCAGGTAGTGAGGCGTTTTATCTCTGTGAAGCGAGGTGTAAGCCTTAAGATAAAGGAACTCAAAAGAATATAAAAAATATAAAAATATGCTCGTAATATACAGTAAACCCAGTATAATCCGTAATAAAACTGATTAACAAAGTTAGTAATAATGAGTTCTCAAATTAGTAATTAAATAACAAATTGTAATCTATTACTAGAATTCAATACTACATAAAAATTTCTTGTATCATCACATCTTTTAGGATATCTATTAATATCTAAGTTGCACGGACACACACAGAAGACACTGTTTTGGACATGACATAGACACGACAAACACGTGTTATTAAAAAGTAGTACACGGACATTTTGGGGACATATCAATTTAAATTCTTTAAAATTTCCATTAAATACATTATATCTTTAATTTTGTTCTTTTTAATATAGGACACAACCTATGCCCATGTCGAACACTTGCGTGAGGATGAGCATAAGAAATTTAACTGTTATATAAAAAATAGGATACATCATGTGACTTGTTGGACCCAGATTGCAATGGTGTATTATCCTTCTAGGCAGAAAAATGAAAATAATGGAACCCTTCAAATATTTTAGGTTATCAAGAAATAACTCAAACAGGTAAAGTCAATAATCAAATGTTTGAAAAATACAAGCAAATGGACGGACACCTATTAGCCTGAGGCGTAAGACTTACTAATGGCATTTAAGGTGTGGGTTTTGAGGCGTTTTCATGATAGCCTTATGAAATTGATTCGGGGGTTTAGGCGTAAGCCTCAAATAGTTTTTCTAAACCACGTGTTCATTATTTCTAAAGATACAGCAACCAATAAATTTGAGGTCTGCTCCCTTTTTCTAAATTTGATCCACAACTACCTCTACTGATGTTAATGAAAGAAGAATTTTACTTGGAGAAGCTACAAGGATAGAGGCTTTGAGACCCTTGTAGATGAGAATTGGAATTAAAAACACTTGCCTTTTTATTTGCAGATCCTTAAGTTCGGAGCTAACGCTTCTTGCTGATATAGATATAAAGTGCCTACAATAAGAGTTCCAGTCCATTTCCAAAATGGGTGGATGACTAGGTTTTTGAGGTTGAGATCAAGTGTAGATGGTTATGAATAATTCTTTCTATTGAATCTGTCCTGAATTAGGAACAGTGGATTAGGAAGGTGTAGATGGTTATGAATTAGGAACAGTTGATTAGGAAGGTGTCAACTAAAGAAACAACAATGTATGATTTATCCAAAGATAGGAACACCATAAGATGTGGCGTCAAAATAGCTGAATCGGGTTATTTTGCATCCATGATGCAAGGTGTATGACCTGTAAGCCTCGTCATTAACCAATAAAAATAATTCATAACAATATGAAAATACATAATTGTACTGATAAAAAACGTATATGCTCTAAAAAAATTTACAGAAAAACATTTCAACAGAATTAAAAGTCTAATGGGCAACTTGAAACATACAGACAAGAAAAATGACATGGAATTGAGTATTAATGGGGATCTTAGTTTAGCATGTGAGGGAGACATTGTTTTCAAATATTTTATGTCATGATCTCTATTATTATCATCATTCCATAATATTTCCACATGGTTAAAACATAGGGTGTTCTCATGTTCAAGAACTTTTGGGTCATTTTTCTAGAATTTTCTCATGTTTATGTTTGTTGTGCCAAAAACCTTGGATTACTAATTTCTCTTTGTACTCAGATTTTAGATATTGTACTTGTTTGCTAACTCATTTACTTTTTTTTGCGCTTTTTGATGTTTGTTGATAGTATCAGTGCAGTTAAAAAGTTATATTTCCTAATGTCTTTTCAAGAATATTTCATTATGGATGAAAGTTGACATTATGCTCGTTTGTTCTGCATCAGCTGACTTATTATTGTCTTCTAAACTGTGGATGATGATTTATGCTGATGATGAGTTCTCTTTTCCCATTTTAGATGGAAAAATCAGAAGCTTTTTCTCTACCATCAACTCCACAGTTGTCTCAAAGTCAGCAAGTGAACTCTCGTGCAGGAGCTGAAAGCTATGGTGCACCACACGGTGTTCGGATGTCTCAGTCAGATAAACCAAGTCACATGTCAGTATCTTCTGGAAGTTTCCAAGCTTCTTCACCTTTGGGTCATGGTACTCCAACAAATTCTACATCTTCAACATATCAGCTTCCCACTAGTGAGATAAGACCAGGCATTTCCAGTGCTTTGCCCTCAAGTCATTTGGTTTCAACAGCGTTGCCTAGAGTTGACCGTCCTCTTGCTAGATTGGATGGAAGACAGAATGGTTCTCTTTACCCTTCACAAGATAAAGGTCACACTGATTTCTTGCTGCTAATCATAACTAATGACGAAAGATTGCTTAATTAAATTATGTTGTGAAGATCTTTGATTGCAGGGTTCTCACTAAAAGTAAATTAAGGTTCATTTTGGCAATAGCAAACATCACGTTACCTTTAACGCCTATGTGTTCTTGTGAGCCAGAGCTTACTTTATTAATTAAAAAAACCTTTTTTTTTATGGAACAGACATCACTATGCATGGATCATACCTTTTGCATAATTGAATATGGATTGTTGATCGAAATTTATGGCAAAGAGTATAATTATCTGTTTTATGACTATTTTGTGCCATGGCATTTCTCTTTATGGGAATTAGTCATACTATGTTACCATCTAATGATTTTTCTTCACATTTCTTTTTTCGTCCTTCAAATTTTTGTAGTCTTTCACGTTGTGAAGAGTATAATTATCTGTTTGAAGACTTATCTATGCCATGAAATTTCTCTTTATGGGAATTGGTCGTACACTCGTACTACATTACCATGTACTGATTTTTCTTCACAATTCTTTTATTGTGCTTCATTTTTCTGTACTTTTTCACATTACAGTAAATTACACTGCTAACTCAAGTGTGAGAACTCCAACTTGGTCGGTGCAATCCCAGTCTGGCTCATCAGCTAAAATTTGTTCAGATACTAAGGTGCCCCTGAATTTGTCAGTTAAAGCTGAGGGAGTTGCTGATGGTCAGTCTGGATTGGCCCCTCAAGCAACCCCCAGGCCAGTTGTCACTCAGACAACAACTGGACCGCCAAGGGTACATCAGACTTTACAAGGAACAAACTCCGTTCAGACATTGGGTAATACACATACTGAAATTATTAAGATCATTCAGAAATTATTTCAGTCCCAGGATCCAAAATGTCCTCCTTGGAAGCCTCCTTCTAGGGATTACATGAACAAGGCATTGACTTGTCAGATGTGCATGTCTACCCTTACAGAGATAGATAGTTTACTTGTCTGTGATGCTTGTGAGAAAGGGTTTCACTTAAAATGCCTCCAGACAATTAGTCAAAAGGGAGTTCCTAGAGGAGAATGGCATTGTGGAAAGTGCTTGTCTCTAAGCAATGGGAAACCTATACCCCCCAAGTATGGTCGTGTCATGAGAAACATTAATTCAGCAAAGATACCTTCCAATGCAGCAGCTGTAACTTCTACTAAAAAGGTTGAAACTTCAGATGAGACGATCAGTCAGCCGAAGGTAATGGTCAATGGGAACACTTCAATTCAAAATGTACCTCCTGCTACAACTGGAAGTAATTATATCCATCAAGTATCTGGAACAAATGTGGAAGATGCTAAAGTGCAAGGGAATGGTAGTGAGGCAAAGTTAGATGACAAATCTTCTGGAACTTGCCCTAATAATGTGATGAAAACCTCCAGTGCTGCTTGTGTTACACCTGGGAATTCATCGGTTGAAAAATTATGCGATGGGAAGGTGATTGAATTCAAATCTGATCCTCCTGAACAGTCAGATGCTGTTCCCAGTTTATCTGGTTACTCACGAGCTCCTGAAGATGCTAAAGATAGTAACTTAAGGCCACCAAGTGATGTAGCAAGTTCACCGAATCAATCTCTTGAAAATCATGCCTTTAGCAGGGATTCAAAAGAATCTCATGGTAAAGAAACTTTCAACAATAACTTAAATCAACCAAATGATCAAGTTGTACGTGACAATGCTTCAGAAACTACTGCCAGTCCTGGAGTTATGCAGCACAATAATTCTGCACCAGATGGTTTGCATGATGTATATTGGGCTGGTGACACAATGAAAGTTGTAGATAAGAAAACCTATTATCAATCTTGCTACGTCGATGGCCACATGTATAAAGTTCAGGATTATGTTCTTATTCGCTTTGACAATGATAGATTGATCCCTTCAAAGCTTCAGGTTAGCAATTTATCTAGCATTTAAGGTTTCGTGATATGGTAATTTTATTGATATTTTCCAATCACGCTTCCAAGAATTTTTCTTGGTCAGTCACAGTTCAATAAGGTGGCTATATTTGAGAAATGTTTGTCAGGTACTGTCTTCTTATAAATTAAATTGGAAGACACAGAACTTGGTCTGTTTCAGTTTCCTTGCTTGTTTGGCACATTCAACCCCACTGGGCCCACTCCCCCAAATGAAGGCAATGGTTTAGATGTTCCCCTAACCCAACCCAAGATGTGGAAGAGGGAATCCAAAGTAGTATCCATCGTAGATTGTCTGAACTCCTGTGAAGTCCTTGCTAAGTCAGACTTGCAAATCCTTGGAATTCAATATTATCATTTTGAGCATTGTGATTGACCACACATGTTTGGTTTTGGTATTTGAATACCATTTGCATGATGTTTCCTGTTTGCCTTCCTTTACTTGACTGTTATGGTACCTTGATCGGCCGAATGATCACCAATGCAAACTGGCGCTGTAAATGTTCCTTGTTGCAAGGGGAAAGACTTGGTTTGCTAAACTAAGTTGCCCTGGTTTTTACGCATTACTATAATTTTTTTCCTGCTGCAGGCCATGTGGGAGGATAACAGTACTAGAGCGAAGTGGGTAACGATAAATCGGTGTTACTTCCCTGGAGATTTGCCTGAGGCTGTTGGCCGCCCTTGTGGCCTAGAAAGCAGTGAGGTGAATTATGTTTATCCTTTTTTGGAATGTTTTGCTACAAGTGCAACGATGTGTTAACACAAAACCTAAAGCATCATTGATCACAATGACCAAGTTTGCATTAGTAGTGGCTGTCCTGTGTATTTTTGTTTTCAGTAAGATGTAGGTCTCTTAATACTTTTAAATGTTCAGATACTCACGCATGTAGCTCTTGTATATTTAACCCTTGTTTGAGCCCACTTTTTCTATCAAAATGCATTCTTCAACGGTGATTTGATCCATTTCAGTCACACATTCTTCAATAAAATAACATTGCACACAAACTCAAAATTTTTTCTTATTTCTTAACCACACATTCTCCCTCATAACACAATTGCAAAATGCGTTTTTTGCAAAAAAAAAAATTAAAAAAATGGGGCTCAAACAAGCCCTTAATTGAAGATTGTTGGTTTTTACTTTACTTTACCCACGTGCATTTTGCAGAAAGTTCAAGGAAACCCATTATAATCATTGATAGCTTTCGAAGATACCATGTAACCCCTTTTGAACTGAAATGAGCTAAAGCACGAAAAACATTCTTATTGATGTGACTTGAATGTCAAGAATAGTTCAGATGCTAAGACTTTGGCCAGCTTATAAAACATATTGCTCTTAATCTTATTGTACTAGTTTTACTTAAATCTCATCCTTGCATTTGGAAAAAAGTTGAAGGAAGTTTATCAAAATCATTGATAACTTTTGACAATATTAACCTTTTTTGGACTGAAATTTTCTCAAGTATGATAAAAGTTTTTTAGTGGCATAACTTGGACGTCAAAAATAGTTGAGTTTTGTAATAATAGTATCTAGGCCCTGTCTGGTGTTGCTATTTTCATGAATTAAAAGCACTATAACCGTTTGAGGAGACAGCTGGGTCCCACCACAGAGAGGGGGTCAAAATTGGTGGGCTTCAACGGGAGGAAAATTGATTTTTCTATATACAAAAGCGTGCCCAGACAGGGCCCTAATTAGGAGCTTGTTTGGTAATGCTTAAAATTCAATTAAAATTGAAAATATGGCCGTTATTTGGTCCCACTCGTCTAATAAAAGTCAACAATAATGGCTAGTTTTTCAATTTTAATCCGATTTTAATCTCTACCGAACACACCCTNTAGGAGCTTGTTTGGTAATGCTTAAAATTCAATTAAAATTGAAAATATGGCCGTTATTTGGTCCCACTCGTCTAATAAAAGTCAACAATAATGGCTAGTTTTTCAATTTTAATCCGATTTTAATCTCTACCGAACACACCCTAGGTTATGGTAACATCTGCTTAAAGACAGACTTGGGAGAGTAGGACTACATTATAGGATGGTGGCGGCAGTGGGTTTATTGGTGAATGGTGTAAAATTAAATTAGAAGACACTTGAATACTTTACAAGTGTCGTGCATTATTGAAGTGGTTTTGGTGCTACGCTGGGCTATGCTAATTGACATATTGAAATGTGTAGATACTTTTTGGAATGTTTTTATACTGTAGGTTTATATATGATAAATAGAATATCTGAAGAGATGTTTATTAGGTAAGATAGGAAGCTTATATTCTACGAAGAAATTAAGATTTCATTGGTATCTGCATTCATATTCCTCATCTTTTTCGACTTCTCATTTTTCTTTGTTGTATTTTGCCTTCTCTTAATGTGTCCCAGATGCTTCTCTCTCTCAATAACATCACCCATAAGTTAACGTCACATTCTTCAATATTTCATCTTGCATCTTTGGCCCATTTACATTTTATTATCTTAGTTGGATGTTTGCTTGCTACCCTCTTCCATATTAGGCTTCTATAAGCGTCTTTTATAACTGAGAGTTAACATTAATTTATTTCTTGTTGCATCTTTTTCTAGGTATGCGTGTCTAATCGTGATAGCACATTAATGGCTGGCCTAATACAGAGCCCATGTGAGGTTCTTCCGCCAAGAAAGTTCGCCGAAGAAAGTGAAAGGAGAACTCATTTAAGGCCGCAGCCAAATGATCAATTACCTCCACTTTATCTGTGCAAGTGCGTGCGTCCATTGAGTTTGTGCATTCTATTTACTTTCCAGTCGCAATTTGATTTTTACAAGTAATGACGTATAGCTTTCTCAAGTGGGTTTTTTTGATTGTGGGTAATGAAGAGTATGATATATAACTATAATTGATGTATCTGAAATTTGGTCAAATGTCCATTACTAATTATTCACACTACATGATATAATTGGTACACATACTATCACTAACTCTCCTTCATGGTCTTCGTTTGTTGGTCTCTATGTGCATCATTTTATTAATTTTCAACATGTGCTATATACAATTTACCATTGTGTCATTATGCCATCTTCTATGATGTTGAACATGACAACTATATTATTGGAAAGGGTGAAAATTAGTTAAAACTTACTGATATTTTTAAGCAAAGTTGGAGATATGTAAAGAGGCAATTTGGTTCTTCCTATTATGAGAAAGGACACTGGGAAGTGGGGGTGGGCTGCAAATTTTGTGTAGCGTTGGCCCTTGGATATTTGATGTTTCTGTATGCTATGCTCTTTAGTATTTATATTCATATATATGTATATATATTTGTTTTTGCAGATGGATATATGATGAATCAAAAGGGTTGTTCCGTGACATTTCGTGTTAATTATGGTTACGCATGCCATAGGCGAGACATTGATGCTGCCTCCTGTTCAGTCACAGTTTAATCAGGTGCATTACCTTTTACTTCTATATGTATCTGAAACTCCATCCTAATGTACTAGTTATTACTTTCTTTCCATGCATTTCTCCACTTTTTTACTTGTTCAGAAGAAAATTATTTTTTTTGTAGCTCATTATATTCCGATCACATCTTCTCCAAAGATGTGGAAAGGAGCACGTAAAGGTGCAAAAACTAGTACTGTGCCATCTAGGATAGCTAATTCATGAAATAGTTTGCATACATGAGTGCTCTCAAACTTAACCACCATTCTAGCTATGTGAGATTACCCAAAAGCAATTTTTGAGTCTATTTGGATAATTTTCTGTAAGTGCTTTTTGTGCTTACGAGAGCTTCTCTTCCAGAGGAAGCTAGCACGGGTGGCTTCCTCAGGAAGTTCTCCTGCAAGAAGTAGAAGCAAAAGGAGAAACTATCCAAACAGGGCCTACATAGAAAATTTATTGTTAAGCTTTTCTGCTTCTCAAGAGTTCATTTTTTATGGGCACTTTGTGTTAATTTACATCTCATGCTAACCTACATCATTAATCTGGCAAATGATTGTAACCTGAAAAATTGTTTGTGACAGGTAGCTTGTTTCAGCATAGGAAGGAATAGTTCTCAAGTTCAGTTTTGTGTACCATATGTAGCTTTAAGTTATAACATGTAATTGATTTTTGGTTAGGGATTCAGATTGAACCGCTTCGAATGCCATCTTTTGGTGATAAGGATCTAGATCACAAGATAATTGGATGTAAATGTGACAGAAGATTTTTTTTAAAAACTTCGACCCATGATGATTCAGATTGTTTAGTTTTGATACAAAGTCGACTTGATTTTACTTTTGCTCATGACTGAAAATAATCCATTAATGCCGAATGGGATACCGGATATATTAGAACAGGTTGAAATCTTATCATTATACTATTCTACTAGGAAATAAATTATTGGTGTCATTGTTTAGGGCAATTAAGGTGGTGGTTGAGATCCGGAGGACCTAAAAAACTGAGATTGAACATTATTCAATTCAAAAGATTTCAATTAAGTGTTATAGTGAAATTTCAAAATAATATATTTATTTTTGTACTTATTTGAAATAAATTATTTTTATGTACACTAAAATCATCGTTTAAACTTGTTTGAATTTACTAGATAAATTCAAAACCAAAAGTAAATATGTTTTGAGCAATTAGAGGAAGTGTGTTCCTTCAATGAGATACCTATACCCAAATCGGGAGTCAAAATGCTAAAAATTCCAGTTAGATAGACGCCTGGATATTGCTGGTTGAGTCACAAACATGAAAATTGCATATGACCGAAGATTAATCAATTATACTCACAAAGTTAATATACAATGATTGCTTGGAAAAGTTGGTTGAATTTTGACCCAGTTTGATCATTTAGCTCTTTATTACATTTAGCTGATAGATTTTGATAAAAATTAATAAAACGTATAATTGAAAAATTGATAATTGTGAATCCTGTAGTTAAAATTAATTTTGAATATTGACTTAAATTTTTATCAATTTTTTTAACTTGGACTTTTAAGTCCAAAATTAAATATATTTTAAAGATTCAATTTAGCTAACACTTTGACTATCGACCAACGTAAAGGACATCAAATCTTGATTCTTGTCGCAAAGCATAATTACCAATCTTCTTTTTGACCACATCCCACAACTTTTTCACATAAATTTTCAATCTTGATGTGACAAATCAACAATATCCCAATTCTACATATAATAATCTCTGATGTTTTGATTCAAATAATGCTAGCCATTTCGGTACCGATTAAAATCGAATTTTAATCTAAATCAAAATCAAACAATTAATATTAACCACATCTTTCATGGAGCACACAGCTTTTCAACTACACATTTCCAAAAGTTTTATCACAATTTACTAAAAATCTAATTTTAATCCCTACCAAACACCCTCTTAATGTTTACTCTATTAGTAAAATATGTTTGAAAAGTTGCTCAAACTTGCGAAAAAAGAACCAAGAGCACAAATGGAAATACAAAAATTATTTGAAGTGTAATTTCTAACTTGTATTTTATTTTATTTTATTTTATCATTTTTGATTCAGTGGTGGACTGAGTTTAAAAGTATCAAGTAGCATTTTATAACATCATCAAAAGTCAAAGAAAAAATAGAATACTATGGCCTGTTTGGCTGGACTTTTGAAAAGTTCAAAGATACTTTTGAGATTAAGTAGTTGTTTTTGAATATATTTGAATAATTTTTTAAAAGACATTTGTTTGACTAGAGAAGATCTCGTAGAGAAAGCATTGTAACTTTCTCAAAAAACTATTCCACAAAACGTAGAATCAAAAGCAGAATTTCTCTCAAACGAGCCGTACACATACCTAAAACTTGTAAAATTAGCAGAAAGGAACACCACAGAATCCATAATTCTGATAAATTTTAGAAATCAATTAATCACATTAACAAATTGGATCAAACTTGGTGTATACTCAAAGTGTATATCAAGTTTGACAGCCCCTCACAATGGGAGGGCCCGCTTTTTTGGAAGAATAATGATGGTTGTACACCATGCTACTGCCCTCTCACATATGAGGGGCCCCACCATGAATAAAAAAATTCGTGGGCCCCCTCTATGTGAGGGGGCTGTACACCATGCTGTATAAGTATGGTGTACATGTAGCATAATTCTTTTTGGAAGCGCCCCTATTGTGAGGGGATGTACAGCACAAACCATCAAAATCCTAACAAATTACAGCAGGAACGTTTAAAACAGATGACA
>CAIGRR010368368.1:0-14439 GCA_903798365.1 Fraxinus sp. 1973-6204
ACTGTAACAGCCACTGATGATGGCTCCTCTTCCATCTCCACAGTTTCCCACCATGACCAACGAGTGCTAATTTCTTCATTGACAACTGTCCAATAGGCACCATCTGCAAACACCAAAAATATTTTTCATAAGCCAAACAAGACAGCATAAAGCAAAATTCACAAATTAATGTTAAGAGATAAAAGCCCTAATCCCAATCCTTGTGAACAACATGAAGCAATGTTAAATCAGAAACATGCATGAGCAAATACACAGATCTATAGTTGTTCACCCTAAAAGCTACATCAATTTGTAGCCACATATTTTTCGCTATAATAAAGCATGATATTACAATATTTATCTGAAACACCTCTCTTCTCAATTACAGGAAAGCCGCCTTCGGCCTCCTTCAGGTTCCTATTTTTAACATTGGAAACTACGGTGACTTGATACAAACATATGAATGCTCAATATAGGTTGATTCGCGGTCGAGGGAACAAGTGAATATTATAAATAGGCTCCACACTGTCCAACAAATAAGGAGCATGAAATCAACCTTTCGTGTTTGATCCAAGAAGGCTGCTGACTCTCTGACTGAACCATTAGCAATTCCTTCGGTATATTTGAGTTGTTTCTGAGCTGGCACTGGAATTGGCGACAAAGGGCTGCTCATATCATCAGCTACATGTTTGAGAGAGTTTCCCTGCAACAGCAGAACAGTCAAGATATGGGTAGCAAGAAAAAAAATAATAAAAAAGGAAACGACCAATAAATATAAGCAAAAGCAATTCATACTGGAGGTGTTGAAGCTAATGCAATGGCCACAGATTGCTCTCTCAATTTTAGCTCCTTCTCAACTTCCTTCCTTCTGACTTCACTCTGTCGCAATAAACCTACAAGTTCCTTCAGTTGCTCTTTCATCTCCTTGATTTCAATTTCCTTTCCCCACAGTTGACACCTGTTAATATCATGAAATTGATAAATACCTTATTCTGATCATGAAAATACAGTTTCATACAAATTGTTAAAATCCAGATTCAGTTTAATAGGCATGTCCCCATTGATTTTATTCCCATTAACATATTTCATTCCTTGATCTCTGTGTTTCAACACAATATAAGGTACTCTCATGAATATTAGTAGAGATATTATTTAGCCCTTGTTTGACAACCATTAAAATATTATTTAGCCCTGCAACCATTAAAATATTATTTAGCCCTTGTTCTCAAACTCATTTTCAACCACACATTTTCACAGTAAAATATTTTGCACGTAAGCCCAAAACTTTTTCACTTTTTAACCATACATTCTCCAAGAAATCGCTACCCCAAACCAGATTCAGTTTAATAGGCATGTCCCCATTGATTTTATTCCCATTAACATATTTCATTCCTTGATCTCTGCGTTTCAACACAATATAAGGTACTCTCATGAATATTAGTAGAGATATTATTTAGCCCTTGTTTGACAACCATTAAAATATTATTTAGCCCTGCAACCATTAAAATATTATTTAGACCTTGTTCTCAAACTCATTTTCAACCACACATTTTCACAATAAAATATTTTGCACGTAAGCCCAAAACTTTTTCACTTTTTAACCATAAATTCTCCAAGAAATCGCTACCCCAAAACTCATTTTCCCCAAAAAAATCTTTTTAATTGTTGTCGAACAGTGGCTTAATTTAGTTTTCAATTTTGATGCTTATTTTAGGAAACTTAATTATGGTTTGATTTAACATATTTTANATTCTCCAAGAAATCGCTACCCCAAAACTCATTTTCCCCAAAAAAATCTTTTTAATTGTTGTCGAACAGTGGCTTAATTTAGTTTTCAATTTTGATGCTTATTTTAGGAAACTTAATTATGGTTTGATTTAACATATTTTATTAGATGTTTCCTACTTAGAATATAATCTTTGAACCTCTATATAAAGGGACTTCTGTAATGTGGTAGACTTTGATAATGAAACAAAGATATTTTCTCTCTTGAATTCTATTTCCGTCTGGCTAATCCTTCTCTCCTTTATCTCCCCCTCTTCTTCTCTTTTCTCACTCCTTTCTCTTCTCTTTCATTTTTCGTTATCCTATAATTGTTTGATTACAACCTACGTTACTTTTTTCTCTCTCATACCAGATAAAGTGCCTGCATATGTAAATAATCGGTATTCCTTTTCAACCCCATGTTTTCAATTCTAATGAAGTTTCCTAGTATAATTACATCAATCAGATTATAGATGAGTAAAATGAAGTTATGACTTCTCAATAATTTTGTACAACACAAATGGGAAGCTGCAAGGAATATATTTAATATAATCATTATTCAACGAAGAAAAAGGAAAATATTTCTTAGTGGAGGAATAAGGAAAGAGGGAAATGCATTTGATTGTAAAAGTACCTTGTATCCCCGAGAGAATTGAACATATATTGGAGCAAGTTTTTTGCATCCCCCATAGAACGCAGCTGATTCCAGCGCCCACGACTATTGAAAGCACGATCCCGTTCTTCTGCCTCCGAAAGCTGTGAAGCCATTGCGACAAGTGAATTTGATGAAATACTAAGCATGTTTTCAAGAGAAGCAATTCTTGCCATCCTTGCATTCGGGGACATTGAAGATGCCCTGGACAGTCAACAGTTGAAAATAAATATTTCGTCAATTCAAAGTTAAATGTCACATGTTTATGCTTTCGTTAATAAAGTTCCAAATAACAGTATGGCATCTGAAGAACCAAAATATTTGATAATAAAATAAGCTTTACCTAGAATAACCATTTTTACCCCGAGGAGGGCTAACACCCTTCGAAGCAAATTCATCAACTTGTCGCAAAACAGCTAATTCTTCTGCCAATGCAGCTCGTCTGTAGGAAGAAACAAATACTTTAAAATCAATATTGATTTTTGCACGTCTACACAAGTATGGATACAACATGAAAAAATGGCATGAATGCACAAGTGAACATATACTAATAAGAGTTCACCACTTACACTTGACTCTGCTTCTCATACTCAAAACGAACTTCATGAACATTCACCATGACTTCTAGCTCATGATCCAACCAACGCTGCAAGGATTTCTCATTGCTCTGAAAATATAGCTAGTGTTAACTTGGACTGATCAAATAGGTGGGAAAAATTAACATTACAAGAGGATAAGAAAGGAATTTCACCTGCCCATTCAATCCATTTCCGTTGCTTGTCACTGGAGAACAATGTTCTATCAGAATTAAAAATTAATAAAGGTATAACAATTCCCTTGCAAGGTAACTTCAACAATATGAAAAACAGTACTTCCACACAACTCATATCAAAACTATAAAATTCTAGAACGCCAACTTGAAGTATCTGATAGTTTAAGTTAGTATAGAAGATAAATGAACGAAGAAATGGAATCACATAACTGGTAACATGTAACGAATCAAGAAAAAACAAGTACCTGAATTGTCACGGGCTGAATATTTACGCGCTTCTAGCAACTCTTTCAGCCGCTTGGTAGCCATTGCAGCCTCTTCCGTCTTTCTCTGAAGAACCTGAAATAAAATTGATTCCAAGGAACAATGCCAAAGACTATTCAGTAAATAGACTTCCGAAGATTCTTGCTGGTAAAGCATTATAGTCGATCACTAAAGAGTGAGAAATCAATCCAGGGAAGAAAACAAGATTATATAGACAAAATTTAACAAGGAGGATATAGCATAGCAAATCCAAATCTAGAATACATATGTTGAAGATTCATCAACTTCACGAATCAAAAGGTTCTATAATATACGATGAAGAGCTTATCTCCTAAATCTTAAAACATGAAAACAAAGTTTCTTAGTGTTAGAATTTCTAGGGTAGGGGAATGCCAAACACCCCAATTAAGTTTAGATAGAAGAACCTAAATCCCTATCTAGGAGTAAATGGATTTTACCCAAAAGGAAAAATAGCAAGTTCCTTAGAAATTCGAATTTCGCATTTCTTTGAGTTAAAAAATTAGAAAGAAACAGCTAGAAAAAGGATAAAAATGGTTTTGCAGCTGTGAACAGTGGTCCCCACTTACAATTCCAAAAATGGAATTTCCACCAAATTTGGCATCATAATATATTCTGGAATAGGTGAAATAAAGAGTAAGAAATCTACATATATAGAAGTAAGGAATAAGGTTCTGACCATTTTCTGCCGCTGATTCAGAGCTTGCAGTTTATGCCTTTCATACTCATTTCTTCTCCCTTCCTTCCTTAACTGAATAAAAAAATAGTACTTATCAAATCACAGCACTTCAAAATGAACAATCACGAGATGCAAGTAACAGTACGAAATAATATCATCTATGCAGTAAATTATGCAACTAAATGCTAAAACTGAAATTTTGTAATCAAATAATGTATACTTCAAAGAGTTGTTTAAGTAGCAAAATTACAAATTTCTGTTATAAAATTCCATATGAGATATGCATTTGAACCAACTATTTCACAAAAGTTGTAGGACATATCTACTGTATTTCCTGTCAACTTAAATTCACTCTTAACCACTAATGGTATACTTCTTTTTTAACTTGAAAACAATTATATGGATAATCACTTTTCTCAAGATGCAAAGGTACCTGCAATAATTCCTTTTCTCGAGATGCTTTCCATTGTCGGAATTGTTCAGATTCTTGTTTAATCTTATGTTGCAATTGAACCTAGCACACCAGAAAATATTAGCAAAATTCATGCCATATATAACAAGTTTAATATGTAAACAAGGGAAGGAAAAATGTAACCTTTTGTGCCTTAATGCATTGAATTTCCTCTTGTAATTTTTTTGCTGCTTCATCACTTTTCTGTTTCTGCTTTAAAAGCTGAACCTGATTCTCTTGTTTCCTTTTAAGATCTTGTATCTGTATGTGTCAATATGGTGAAACTTCTAAAAATAAGGGAAAAAGATCATGAAAATATATTTTTCATAAGAATCCAAAAGAAAATAATATATTAGCACAAAAATATAGTAACCTGTGCTTCAAGCGCTTTTAGTTTCTGAGAATGCATATCCTGCAATTTTTGTGCTTGTCCATCAGAATTAGCAGAAAGGTTTTCAACTTCTGCCAACAGTAGATCCCTCTCTTGCTGTATTCATCAAATAGTTTACTTTAGAACATCAGCATTAAAGATTTAAAATAAGCATACAGTCGTTTTTATTAGGGCATGATGCATAGTATGGACAGGACTTGACAGTATTAAAGGAGAAAAAGACATAACAACTTCTAAATTAGACCTGGACAGTCCGTTTTTCCTCCTCAAGTTCCATAATTTTCTTTCCGAAGTGTTGCTTAAGAGCCGTCGTGCCACTACCTCCGCAAAGTTTCATCTCTGACTGCAAGATTAATGCAAGGTTATATTTTAGACAAAGAAGTTATTGCCTTCTTTAACCAGTCCAGATTAATCAACAACAGCTTCCTACAGGGTGGTCTACTAATTAAAACAATGTGCTTATACATTTTGCTTCAGTTTCCAATGTCCTTCATGTGAACTTTGTTAGTACTCTGTTCCTTTGACACAGAATTCTCTATTACCACTATGTAGTAGCCAGTCATGCAACATTTAACTCATTTTGGATTGCTTTTTCTGGTCCCTTTAGATGCATGAAGCCGACTCCAAATTTATTAGGTATAAGGCTTAGTTTGTTCTTGTTTAATCCCTACAAAGTACAAATACATGAAGGTCTTCTCGATATTACAGTTTTCATCTACACGATTGTTTTGCACTTGAATTGAAGAATTCCATATTACCTACCATAATGCAAATTTATAGCTTTTCATGGCACGTCGCGTTTGATACATACAGGATAAAGGCATGAATAAAATCCAGAAAAATCTATATCCTTATTCTGAATGATATGAAATGCATTCGAGAATTCTCGGTACCTCTTTCTGCTCCAATCGTCTATTTAACTCGTTTAATTCTTTATCCATTGTATTTTGCAAATAGGTATGTTCCAACTCTTTTACTGCATCTTCATCAGTATCGCCCGAATCACCTGCAAGGATATAAAAACCTCAAACTGTTTAATGAAGTCGTAATTTAATATGGATGAGTTCTCTGGAAATGAAGCTTAGCACTTTTTGTTCATCCATACTCTCATAAGTTAATATTAGGAAATCAAATTCAAAGCTAGTTCAAACGCCGAGAAACATACCACTTTCACTCATTTGGTAATCAGATGAATCCATACTTGGCAATCCCCTTTTGAACTCTTCACCTTTTACAGAATAGTTGCAACCAACCTGGAGTATTTATTTTGACCTCAAAAAATAAGATTATAGATTTACATGCACTTTGTCAAGTATAAATATCCAGCTAAGCTATATGATATCAGCTAGCGAGTATCAAAATGATTGACATATCAACTATGAGAAGTAGACGTCTGTTAAAGATAATTAAAAGCTAAGTAATTTATATCAACAATCTATGGCATACATTAGCATCAGCATCAGCATCAGCATCACATTGCTCGATACCACTCCTGTTGTTGCGGTATTCATTGATTTCCCGACACAACTCCTCATTAGTAGCCTCTAGCCAAGCAATCCTATCCTTAAGAACCTGCACAAAATATCTCTAGTTAAGAGTTTTAGAGTAAGTTTGGTATGCATTACTAGATAGGATTTCATAGTTCGAAAAGACTTTAACTTCCATTTTGTTTAAGTACTATTCAATACCATTAAATCCAACAAACCAAACAAGCCATTAGGATTATTCTCAAACCATAGAGAGGAATAGGAACGATATCTTTGTGAAGATTGTTATGCATGTAGAAAATTTCAGTCAACAAAAATGTATAAATTCACACTTTCCACCTCAAGGAGTTTACTGTATAAAAGAAATTGATTATACCTGTACTTCGTGTGATGAAACTCCTCCTGCACGGGTACAAAGTTCTGCTTGCAAATACTCTAGTTGTTGGCGCATCTTAAGCATTTCATTGGACATTGGATCTCTGTTAATCTGATCAGTAAACCCAGAGCAAATTTAATATGACATCTTTCAGAAGCAAAAGATCTCTATCTATATGGCAAGAATGTCAAATTGCAGCCAGGGGGAGGTGAGAAGCGACTACAATAACTTACCACAGGCTTATTCTGGATATTCCGAGCACGATTGGCATATTTTAGAGTGTTGAGAGTTTCTTCAGCATTTATATCAGCAGGACTAATGCAGGCTGAAAAAAAAAATGTGTTCAACCATAAACATGATTTTGATTAAAGCTTATGTTTGGCCACATTTTTACAAAAACTCATTTTCAACCATACATTCTCCCATTAAATAATTTTACACGTAAAACAAAAACTTTTCCTTCTTTTTTAACCACACATTCTCAAAAAAATTACTATTTCAAAATACATTTTCTTATCAAAATGGGGCTCAAACGGGGGATAAGTATAATCTCGATGGATATGAATAATACTTTTGGAACAACATTTCATATGCAAACATATAAAGTTTACCTATCATGACTGTTCTGCTGTTGCCACCAAGAGAATCCTGCCAGAGTCCATAGACTTAGACTTAGGTGAACTGATGATAGCTCAGTATATATAGAAACAAATCGGACAAGAAATATATTTTCTTAGGAATATAAAGGAATACTTGAAACAAAAAGGAAAATGAAATAAAACTGCTATTACTTCTCTATCAGATCCATAAACTCCTGCAAAATAATTTTAACCAATCAAGAATAACATTCTTGAGGTAATTAAAAAAAAACAGACGATTTTGGTGATAAGATTATTGTAGAATTCAATTATCTAGTGTACTCCACCAACTTTCAGTTTTATTAAATAAGGATGTCCATACCTTCTTTACATATTACTGTACAAGTTTGATGCCTTAAAGGGTAAGGGTAAATATTTTACAAGCAAAGATGACCGTTCTTTTCCAAGCTTCGAACATATATCACGGCTATGAAAATACAGTTAACTTTGAAGTTGAAAGGTGTGGCAAACCTGCAGTAGTCGAGTAAGTTTACTATCCCGATATGGTACGTGAACGCATTCTTTTCTCTTTTTTTCATCACCGAGCGCACTAATGACATTACCAAGTGCAAGAAGGCCCCTATTTATGTGAACACCTGTATAAAAAGATATTGTTTAATTAAAATTTATTTTGAACCAAAGCATCTGCCGAAACAACTAAGTTCATGTATGGTATGCAGAACAAGACAAGACATAAGAGTATAATGAAAAAGATTTCAGCTTCTATCCCATTCTCCTTACCAAATGTACCATAAATGCATACTCCTACATACCTTCTTTAAACCGGAGACCATCAGAGCCTGTTCTCTTGGCTCTCTCTGATCCAGCAAGATCCACCAAATGCAACTTGGCACAAAGATATTCCTCAGTCATACAGTCATTGAGATTGTCATCACTAGAAACAACCGGATGAAGTCTACGCATCTGCTCCACTGTGATGGTGAAGATGGCATGAGACCGACTAGAGGAGTGAGAGAAGAGAGAGAGGGTCATTATACTTAGTAGTAACTTGAGATAAATTGATTAGTAATATTTCAGCATGAGCTCTTTTTACCAAATGTATTCCACCAGTTGTTTCATCACAGGCAATGTATTGGTTGATCATTGTATGGATATAGTACCATTAAAAGTAAAAAATTTTGTAATTAAAATAGTTAATTTAGCATAATAACTAAGTCGAGTAAAAGAACACCAAAGATGAAGAATTATGAGACCTTTCCATATCCCATGTCAATTTTTACTGATCAACCTATTACGGAAGATATAGGATCCAATAAAATTCATGACATAAGCTTCAGCTATAAAATTACATTTTTTTCCCAAAGTGAAAACTGAAAATGGAATGATCAACAAAAGAAATTCAGCAGCAGTTTCATCAAGTATGCAAATCTTCTTTCATGTTGAATGACTGTCTAAAAATTATGCCACCTTTTGTCCTATTCTAGAATATCAAATAAAAAATAAATTCAATGATTTCCATACATCATGAAAACAATTATATTTGTTGTAAAAATCCAGGAAATAAGAACGAAACTCAAAGAAATAAATCACAAATTGAGTCAATTATATGGATTTGCCACTCTATTTCCAATCCAATACCAAAAATTGTCAGACTAATTGTCAAGATTTGACAAAAGAGCAAAAAAGGTGGTGTATTTCTTGCCCTGTTAATAGGAGCTTGTAACCTAGGGTGACAATTTTTCTCTGGAAGGAAGAGCAAACAAAATGACATTGCAACACCAACCTTGACTGATTGTTCATGTTTGTGCTCCCCGTTGCCCTGCATAGTGATCCTTGTTCCAGGCAATCAGCCATTTCTTTTAGCGTTTTGACACCGCGTTCAGTAGATCCAGCAAGGGTAATTACACCATCCGACGTTTCACGAATTTGTATGGGAGGTTTCCCAGGAATTGTTACTTTCCCTGCATGGCCATTTGCTGTATCTAATTTGCTAGTGGAACTGGGATCTAGCAAGTCTCTGACTTCCTCTTTGTGTATCTACATAGGAAAACATTTTTGTTATACACTTGTTAGGAATTTTGAGTACCACACAACATATTCCAGAAATCTGGAAAAATGAGAAAATAATAAATGGACAAACCTCAATGAATGAAACGTGCAATTGGAATTCAATGTCATGCTTCAAAGTTTCAATCTTGCTGAATAAAGCATTCATAACTTTGGGAATCAATCCCGTATGGCATCCATCTTTGAGACTAGTGCCCATAGTGTATGTTTTTCCTGAACCCGTCTGCAACAAATTGAAAAGTCAAATCCTTCAATTTACTAAGCCCTTGTTTGGTTTGGATTAAGATCCAATTAAAATTTCAAGTCAAAGTCAACAATTAATTTTAATCACACATTTTATGGGATCCACAATTTTTCAACAACACATTTCATTAACTTTTATCAAAATTTACTAAAAATTTGATTTTAATCTCTACCAAACATTGCTAAATAATTGTGGACGTTTTTTGAAATTAACTTCTGCTGCAAATGCACAATTTCTAACACTTCACCTGACCATAGGCAAGAACGGTTGCATTATATCCTTGAAACAAGCCATCAACAAGAGGAGAAACACACTCTTCGTACATGGTAGAAGAGGGAGACCCTGTACTCCCATAAACATGATCAAATGTAAAGGAATGTGTGCCAATTTGCACCTGTAGAAAAATCACAACCCAATAATAAATACAAAGATATTTGAAAAATGTAAATGAACTTGAAATGTAAGACATTTTCCAAACAAACATATGCCATCCCAGAAGTTTTCAAGGTAAAGCCGTTTATCTGCCCTAGCCAGAAAATAAAAAGACCCATGAGCTTCCCCATTCAATGAGTCATGTTCTAGAAAATTGAAATCAAAATCTCCAATTATAAGACTAAAGCGCATCTACTTGTGGCTGGTAACTAAGTCATAATCTGGACTATAATGTCACGTGGGATCTAAGATTAAAACGGACACGGAAAAGGACAAGAATTAGTAGATGCCAACAGGAAACTAATAGTAAAATATTAATGTGTTCCATATATGTTTCCTGAAATCCTCCAGTCAAAAAATCTGAAGAAAAGGTCTTTCCCAGAGACTTATTCGAGTGAATGGAATATTAATCTAGACTAATTGAAAACCAACTAAAGTGCTTGCTAGGACCATGGCTCAGCAACAAGAAGCAAATAGAGCGAGCAAGCAACACCAAACAGATTATTTTTCTGGTCCTGAGATTTTAGATTATTACATTGATCTATCATACTTCACAATTGAGCAAAGCATTAATCACTTAGCCTGAAATATTTTTATAAGAATCATAATAACAACGATCATAAATGTAGCAGCCGAGCTACAGAACCAAACTACCAAACACAACTCCAGCAAATAAATCCCTCCTCCACCCAACTCCACCCCCACCCACCCCTACACTCACACGCGGTCATGTCAAAGATAAAATTTATGTTTAATAATTTACAATTGCACCCAAAATTGCTCTACCATTTTCAGAAATGGGATGTATACTAGCTTATCCAGAAATTCACAGACACCAAAATTAGGATCTTCTTGTGACTCAAAATTCTTAATGAATACCTGCCTGATGCCTATTGTGTCTATGTGCAACAAAATTTCATCAAGTGAAGTTGGAATTGATGGGCAAAATCACCCAAATTCAGATTTGAGAACACTGAATTATAGAGTAGTACATGCAGAGCTCCAAAATTTCCCCAGACAGTAAAGCTAAGATTTTGAAAACATTATAGTATCATATAAAGACCAGATCTTCATGAAATTATCAAATCCAACTGCTAAAATCTGATTCAAATCCATCCCAATAAGACCCTCAAACCCCAAAAAACTGGGGAAAATCTCGAATTTCCAAAATTCAGTAGCCCACAGCAAAAACCCATATCACATTATGAGTATCAAGAGTACCTGAGGCTTTCCAGAGACTACAGTAACACAATCTTTACAACCCTGAAGGCTTTCATCTCCTATAAGAGGCCTGATGTGAACTGCCACTTTAACAGAGCAATTCTCTCCCGGAGAAGAACCGGCTTCCATTGCCGGAAAACACTTTTTATTGACCAAGAAATATCGTAGTTAATAAACACCCGAAAGAGAGGAGTCAAAATGTGTTGGAAAACAGTTAGCTGGAATATCTGGCTGAATTTTTGAGGAGCGAAGTGAGAAAGAAGAGTTCTTGGACCAGAAAATGATGCTGCAACTCCAGAGAGAGAGAGAGAGAGAATGCAAGAAGATAGCTACCAAGATTGTAATGTATACAGAGAGAAAGGATGGAGAAAAATATAGCAAAAGGGTAGTTGAGGGAATAGAAGTAGAAGCCTCTTCCTGTATGCAGAAGCATGTACCTACCCCACACTGTACATAAATTTTTTAATGATACAATAAACTTGTATACATTATCGTCGTCAACTGCTATCGAAATTAAATTCACAATATTATCGATCTATTGCTTAAAAATCAACCGACTAAATGAGGCACTTTATTTTCCGGTTACAGGGTGAGGTGAGGTGGGGTAGGTGGGGCCAGAAATATGGCACAACAAGGTTTATAGTGAAGACCTAAATTACACGCTATACCCCATAAAAGAGAAAAGGAAACATGTATACCAATACATACATA
Source organism: Fraxinus sp. 1973-6204 (assembly GCA_903798365.1). Classification (NCBI taxonomy): domain Eukaryota; kingdom Viridiplantae; phylum Streptophyta; class Magnoliopsida; order Lamiales; family Oleaceae; genus Fraxinus; species Fraxinus sp. 1973-6204. The sequence goes on from CAIGRR010368368.1 coordinate 12,108, forward strand.
CATATGTATGTATTTCTTGTTTCCCAAAATGCCCTCCCAAGTCTCAACGGTCTTTCTCACTTCGCACCAAAAACAGTTGTCACCCCCGTTTTGGCAATTACATGTTTACTTGTTTGTCCTTTATTACAGTAGTGCTTTTTATTATTAGTCGTAAAACTAGATGTTGGTAGATCAATATATTTTTCATAAACGGTCTCAAATCAAATAGACTAGGAAAGTTGGGTAGGTTCTAAGGTAACTATAAAACTTTTCGTAATCTTATGAAATGAATTCTAACCTACATTTTGATAAGATGTTGATTGACTCGTAAAAATTTAACGTCTAAGTTAACGTAGAGAAGAAAAAACTATTTATAAAAGGGATTTTTTACAGGTACTGCATTGACAGCAACTAAGTGACATTTTTTTTTTTTATAAATTGTCAATGAAAAAGTGACAAGTGTGTCTCTTATTCTCTTTACAAAGCCTGACAAAATTTTCCTTGGTTCAACATATATTGTGCTTAGTTGTATTGTGTATTAAAATTTGTAACAAAAGCCAAGCCACGTGATATGGAATCCCTACACGATTACTAGAGAGTTGTTGAGCACGAGGAGAGTACTAAGTGGCCTCTTTGTGTGTTACCTCTTTAATTTAATGTAACCACTTAATTAAGTATTAATATTAATAAAGGGTTTGTGTTTCTCTGACAAATACTTACATTTTTTGCTTATATTTAATTTTATTATTATTATTATTTCTAAAAAGAGTGTTAATTATCTTTCAAGAAATTCTTAGGAGGTTTCTATCCAATTTTTTAAGTTATTGCAAGATGCGATAGCAGTATTTATATTTTAATATTCCTCGTACTTGCCTATAAAATGTCATATATAAATGTCTGCCATCAATATATTTATATAATTCTAATTTTCTAAAAAATCAATAAGCCCCTGTTTGAGTTCAACTTTCAAGATTTTTTTTTTCAAATTTATTTTTAATCTCACATTTTTCAAATAAAATAATTTTACACGTAAATCTAAATTATTTTTCTACTTTTTAATCACACATTCTAAAAAGAAAAAACTCACGTTTTACAAAATATATTTTCAGAAAATGACTCAAATATGAACTAAATATTCCAACTAAAGAATAATAATTTATTTACTTCAAATTTAATATATTGTAACTTATAACTTTTACAATTGATCTTTTTAATTAGAAGTTGAAATTTAAATTTTAATAATTTAAGGTGGATAAAATATTGTAACATAATATCTATCAAATAAAATTATAAATTCAAGTAAATTTATGAAAAAAAATCCCGGCATGTTAAATATTTAACACAAAAAATAGGTCTAAATTACACAAATAGATAATTGAAGGTAAAATTTAAATAAATAAATATATAACTTGTAAAAAACTTGTTAACTAAATATTTGCTTGCACCCCCACCCCACCCCTATTTTCCTACATAACAGTTCATGAATGGATCAGGGGACCCATTTTGTTACTAAGGCATTCAACTCCAACCATAGAACAGTAGATGCTGGTGGGGGAGAAGGGTACAATAAGTTGGTATATGGAGTATTTAGTCTTATTTTCCAATTTTTGGGTCCTATATAAAAGCAACTTTTGTCATAATTCCATATCAATGTATTGCACATGGTTTTGTAATTAGTTATTTCACATTATCAACTTTGAAATCTTTGCTTGTTTTCTTTCTAATTTTAAAAATATAATTTACCAAGTGAATAATGATTTAAAATTGATACACGGTGAAGATGAGCATGCATAAGATACAAAATTTACCCTAAAAAAATCTCATCTTTACCAAGCATTGTTAACTCGATTCAAATACGATTTTATCAGAGTGACATTAAGAGAATTCATTGCTTGGCTTGTAAATACATTTGGAATGGACGTTGTCCAAGTTATTTTTTCAAGATTCTTCATGTCGATTGATATCGTTTAACTGCAACGACATATAACAGAACATGAATAAGTAAATAAGACCCGGATGAATAATTTTCTTCGAATACACACGCATACTTGTTAAACTTGTATGTATATTATATATTGGGTGCATGATATAAGGTTTTGGAGTTTAGCAAAAGAGTAAAAGGGGTCCAAGATGAAAAAAAAAGGGCAGGATTTGGAAAGAGACGGTGAGGAGAGGCAGTAAAGGGTATGTCCCACACATTTAGACATAGCCAGCTGGTGGCCTCCTACCTCACATGGCCTTTTTAGTCTCCTATTCCTATATAATCTCGTGGGACCCACTTTCACTCAGTCAAGACTCACACTCAAGCTCCTCATGGGCCCCACACTTAATTTTTATAATTCTAGTATTATGT
>CAIGRR010368376.1:0-12168 GCA_903798365.1 Fraxinus sp. 1973-6204
AAAAAAAAAAAAAAACTCACAAAAGAAGTTAAATCCCTTTCTTCCTCATAGCAGCCCATGAAAATTGCAGGAGAAATTCAAAACATCCACTTCAAGTTTTTCTTTGTTCTTTCTTCTTTTTCAACAATTTCATCAACCCACATTTCAAGAATCATTTACTTTAGACTATCAAAATTAAAAAAAGTTAAAAAATTAATATTTTAATCAACGTGTCGGCAATGTATTGTGTATGAACTTTTTTCAAAAAATCGGATGTCCGTGTCGGTGCTTCTTAGGTCAAAAGGATGGTCTAGATCTAAAGGAAGTCAAAGGGTTGGGGTTCCAGTAGCTGATTTGATGTCTACGATGAGCATTGCCCAAAGTCCAGTGCACAGGCAACACCAGCTCAGGAATTTAAACATCCTGTAGGATTTAGGTTGCCTTCCTCTAAAATGGTGAGTACTAAAGTAAGAAAATTACTTGCTTTTAAGTGTGGACAGATGCCACATGCCACTCCATCGTCCAAAGAAGCATTTACATATTAGGGTAAAGCATGAAGGAGATTCAGAAGGGGATAAAGATGAGGACAACTTCCAACTCCTTTGATTCAGAAGAATACAATCCTGAATATTTGGAATAAGATGAAGTGGACACTTCTTTATTCTCTGTTGTTGGCGCAATTTCAAAACCAAAGAAAGAAAGAGCAGGAACATATATTTTTCAGATGCCACTATACCGAGAAATTCTAGCACACAACCTCATTGTTGATGATGGTAGTTGTGTGAATGTCGTCTCAGAAAGTCAGAATTTACCCAGCTTCCTGTTGAACCACGTCCTCAAACTTACCTTACAAGGTATCATATTACCTCTCTTATTTTCTGTAGTGCATACAAGGAGGATATTTGGTGCAGTGTGATTCTAATGAAAGTTACACACATACTTCTTAGAAGGCTTTGGCTTTAAGATCACAATGCAGGTCATTGTGGTAAAAAAAAATATGTACATGTAATGCTCAAGAACAAAAGGATCACACTCAAACCAACAACTATTGCTAAAATGGACAGATACAAGGTTACAAAATCATTAAATCTTATGTGCCTGCCTTAACATGTAGGACATAATTATCAACTCAGATAATTTCAAAACAAGTTATTCGATAAACAGGTCTACTACAGGTATTTAAACACTTTTAGGTAGTATAAAGAGAAACTTTTTCAGTATAATAAAATACCCCAACCTCTGACATGGATTGCAAATTTTAAGACAACCAAATGCAATAATTCAAAGATGTGAGGGAAAGAATTTTAAGACAAACCCTCAATTAACGACGAGCAAAAATTCCATATAGAGGACCAGCAGCACGTCGTCTCCCCTGGATCATACAACTACATTTGGTGAATTTTTTCACATAAATCTGCATAAAAATTTTACAGCATATTATAAGTTACTTATGCACCTTCTCTGTATTGAACAAGTCCTCTGCTATAGCTTCCATTTGTTTCCGCTTTTTCTCCTCCTTTACAGATTCAGCAACATCCTCATTTCCATAGTCAGATTCTCTAAGGAAAATACAATATGAATCAAAATGTCAACTTGAATTAGAGAAAGCAAGCAGAACTAACAATAAGAGCAGAGAAGTGGATCATACTCATATGCATACTTCGAAAATGGGATAAGGTTGTGGAAGCTATTGCCGGATGGAGTCCTCATCTATATATATGCCATGATGTCACCACATCATGAATAAAGAATCAATTAATTATTATACAAGACAATGAATCAAAAGAGACGATTTTATCGCAATATCATGGATTTTAAACAAACAGCCATAATTGTGCGTAAGCCAAGAGATGTGCAAAAAAAAAAAACAAGCAATAAAACCAGTTCTTATCTTCATATAAGTAAAAAGGAACAAGGTTTTCCCTCGTTATTAACTGACAAATCCTGTTGAAAGTTAGGGAACAGAACAGCTATAAGCTTTTTTGCTTGAGAGTGTGGGTGCAATGAGTGACAAGTTTGTAAAATTAGAAACAACCAACATAGCATACAGTAGAAAACATGAATAGAAGAAATCAAGTGGTTTAGAATAATCAGAGGACATATGAAGCTCATACATCCAACCTAAGTCTTTGTTACAAGATTTTAACAATTAGGAGTCGGTTACCTTCCTGAAGAGTTTGAAATTTGTGACCGCACTACTTGTTGAAGAATGGCCAGGAGCTGGTAACTTAGAATCTCTCACTATTAGGTCTTGGCTGTATATAATATCCAGCTTCCCACTTTCAGACATGTCAATACTATCTTTTCTTGACATTTTATTGTCAGTGCAATTAACGCTATTGGGCTCAAGAGCAGCACGATTAGAAGGTATAAATCCTTGGCTATCATGTTTAATGATTTTGATTGTGCTCATAGCTGTATCCCCTTTATTGTCCTGATCAATAGAATCTACAACGTTGACGACACTTTCTGCTCTGCAATAATTTTCAGCAGATTCAGCCTTGTGGATATTTCTCTCCTGTTTGCTTTCACATTCAGCAGACTCCATTGCACAAACTGCAGCTGATGCACGAATCGATGTGGCAGTTTCCATGTCGACATCAGAATCTGCTACCACAGTTTCGTGGGTGGAGCACGAAGATGTGACCAGCACTGCAAAATCCCACATGCATGATACATTACTAAATGAAGATTTGCTATTTCCCAATACTGGGCATATCTTATAAACATCCATATGGATATATTCACACTGCAAAATCATTGGAACATTTTGAACTTATCACCTGACATTTTTGTTTAGCAATATAAAGACAACCAATAAAAACCATTAAATTCAGAAACTATTGTGTTGGCTCTCTCTCTCCTTTTCACCTGTGAAAAATTCACAAATTCCTAGCTACTTGAGGACAGGCTGAAATCCTCTTCGAGCAAGAGAGCAGATTACACATTACAGAATTACACTTGTTATTCAGGATGTCTCATTGCACGATAATGCTTGAGGAAATTTTTCCAGGTGCAAATGTATGCAAGCATTTATTCTTGTTGTTTCTGCAGCCTATGGAAAGCAATCTACTACCCTTTCATTTTATTTTTCCGATTCTTCAATAACCAAACTGTCGCCCGAAGAACCAACTCAAAAGTACTCATCTGGCTCACTCTTAAATCAGAACTAGATTATGTCCCTCTCCTATTCAAAGACCTGAAGCGCCACTGGAAATCAACAGGGGATTTTCATGATCAATTGTTTTCTCCTCATGATCAATTTCTGAGCTATTAAAAGTGGCAATTGTATTAAGAAAGCAGATGATCTTCCTAAGAAAGGGGGATCTAAAAAGTGAATTTCTTGCATAACATGAAATTGCAAGAGAATATGACCATGGATGTATGAAAAATTGATATGGTATACCAAACAGCTCTACCAAGGCCCTATTTTTTCTGCCAGTAGCTATAACCCCGCAGATCATTAATTAGTCAATCTCTTGCAATGATATTGGTTCTTTTATAAGGCTGGAATAGTATATTCGTGTAGAATGTAATAGGAGTGTTGGTTGTTGACAATCCCAATAGTCACAACAAGAGAAAGGTCATGGGTTCTAATAGGCCAGGGGAAGGGAGGAATGTTGAAGCAAAAACAGCTTAGCGTAACTCCTATGTGCTTAGAACTGCCTCAATTGCTAGTAGAACCTAATCTACATGGCTAAAATTTAATGACGGTGCTGGATTCTGACAACACAAATCATTAAGATAGTCAGTGGCACTAGTGATTTTAATACGGTTGACATGTATATTTTGTCTATCATATTGTACATGCATTGCACCCCTCAAGTGTGAAATAATTACATTTTACTGAGGAAATGAAAAATCGGGGTTGATTAGTAATAGTGCACAATCTTACCAGGTGCTGATACAATAATAGAATCATCCAGATGTCCAGATAAAACAGCTGAAATCAAATCCATCTCATTCACCTTTGGCAGAGAACTAAATTTACGACAACACTCAGTGCTACTTGGCAATCCAGTTGGGATTACACGCACTACGTGGTTGTTTTCACCTTCTAAGCCCTACAAAGAGCACATCTAGTAAAATAAATAACAAGAAAAGTTTCTAAACAATATATAACTTTGATAAGATGTCAATATTTGTTATTAATTACAACCATTACAACACAATACCTTAACTATAACCACCTAGGCAATTGATAAGAGATATATGCAGCTCCTTAAGTTACTCCACATTAAAGTAAACTAATATGCTTCCCAATTCTTGTGAACAGTATATACCAAACTTTTTCAACTTTTTTAAGGGTTATGAATGTCATATACTGCATAAACAATCGTCCCCATACCCCTAGCATTGCTTCCCTCGCACAAATGCCGCTACCCAACCCATCTGTAACTCTATAGTGCTTGATGACACACCTCCCTCTTCACTGCTGGATTCTGTCCTTCCTTCCATGCTATCCCCACTCCATATTTCACTTCTAACCAATCCAATACCCCAGCAAATCATAAAGCTGTGGAGCACACACCCATACCACATGTTAAAATGATTTAGTTAATATTTCTTTAAATGATGGAAAAGCGGTTTATTTCAACATATTTGATGCCTCTGTTTCTAAGAGAAAATATTAGTGCTGGGTTGATTAAGGAATTGTCTGCAAGTACATCCTAGATAGTGGAGACAAAAGAGTCACCACAAGTTATTCGAGTGTCCACTATGTTTTTTGTACCAACTTGATGATAAGCAGTCATCGCATCTTAACAGTTCCAGAGCCAATGAATGCTCACTAAAGAGCTTGTATTTGTCATAGGTAACATGGAGATTTTGTAGGTTGTCAATTTCGAATTGCATAGGTGTTAATTATCAGCAAAAATGACTTTTGATGTAAGCACAGAGAGATAGAGAGAGAGATTAATGAAAAGAATTAGAGAAAGAACTAGGTTTTCAATTAACTCCCAAACTCTTCATTGCTTCAGTGTCGGTTATGCAAGTTCAGGTGGAATTGGAAAATGTGATCAACTTATTAATTTATCAAAAAACTGAGAACAGTTTACATGTATATGAAAGTATGTACATGTCGTATGCATTATTATGTAATTTGATTCTGCTGAAGAAGTTTCAATCATGGAAGATAAAGGACAAAAAGGGAACCACAGCTCACATACTTGGCTCTCTGGCTCTAGAGCTTCTACATAAATAACTTTTGCACCACCAACATCCAATAATAAAGGCAACTTGTCCTGATATTTATACTGTGGGAAAAAAAAAAAAATCAAAAAACAGCATGAAGCATTGAAATACTCATCAAAATTTATGTAAAAATTGTGTCAAGCAGCAGAAATTACAGTATAAACCAGAAGCAGAGTAAAATGTGTATAATAAAGATATAATTATAGCAAGATTCCAAAGAACATACTTCGCTTCGTTTCATGGTAAAAACGAATTGTTATCTATAAGCGTGTGGGCATGTAGGAAAATAAAGAAAGGAATTATTTTTGCATATCCAAATAGTGTCAAAACAACAAAAGGAAAGAAATTATGCAGAAAACAAAACACATCACATATTTTTCATAATTGTTTTTAAAGAAGAGTAACTAAAGTAACACTAAAGACAAATCTAAAATTATAACATTCATGAGCATACTCTGCTATTACGATGTGGGACCACCTGACCAAAATCTGCAAAACACATCTCAGAAACTTCCGTTAAAAAGTGTTTCAGAAAATAGTTTCGAAAACATTCCAGAATGCCCCTTATATGTCATAACTATGAATAGATTCTTTTACCGAATATAAAAGAAATTATAAGTCTTTATATTAGACCACTATACTTGCTCACCTATATATATGTAGATGAATGTACAGGTTCATCCATATTGTAGTTTTCTCAAATCATGCAAGCAGGCATGTGTACATATCCACGTGCGCGTAAACACACATGTAATGAATACCAATATATTAACAAATGTCCCCATATTTTTTCTGAAGCCAACAAAAACATGAAAGAAATTGAAAGCTGAACGCATGAAATTTTTAAAGTGCTCAAAAGCATCACCTTGTGTAATGGTTCCAACAAAAAGGTATATCCTCTCAAACAATGTTCTCGAGATTGAGGATCTGTGACTTTGACTGACAGCCCTTCCAACATCAAAGTTGGAGCATAACTGAGAAAAAAGACTTTCCTTTGCTAATCACCATGAAAAAGTATATTTCCAGTACTGTGCATATAACAAGTAGTCCAACAAATGATGTGATTTACTACAATACTTACGAGGCGGAGCTTGGAACTTCAGTGCATATACCTTTTCCTGCAATAAACTGAATATCATAGTCTACAGATTAGTTGAATATCATGTTCATAGTCCTAGTAGCATGCCCTGAATGCATGTTCTCAAATTGTCGAAATAGAATATTATCATTGGTGAAAAAAAAAAGATCTAGATAAATACATGTAGCCCCTCTTTAACAACTTAAGCTGTTAGATGAAGGTTAATATGGTAGCAAAGCCATACAAAAGACCTGCACTGGGTTCGAGTCATGCTGCCTCCCATTTATAAAAAAAGTGCACATGTTAGGCTTCGATAAAAATAAAAAAATCCAGCCTACACATGAAAGGAGCGCAAGATTTAATTAAACCCATGTAGATACTCTCAATAAGCTTAAGATGTTAGATGAAATGGTTGACATTCCTCGTATTTACAATCTTGCCCTTCTATTCTTACATGGTAACATTAACAAGACCCAAGAGATACTCTATTGCAATACTGACAGTAGGAAAACAAAAATATTAACTCTAAAGCATCACAATACATATTTTTTGTCTTCTATGTACAGATGCACAATACAGCATTGACAATGTAAAATTTTAGCTTTAACACTCTTTAGGATGGCTAAAAAATAACTTAATGAATTGCAGATAATGGTTGTGAAGATACCTCAACCCAATCACATCGGACCAGCGGTACTTTAGCCATTATAGAATCAATGGCATCACAAGTAATAGAACTGAAGTCATCAACAAGAACATGTGTACACTGCAATGTCCACGTATGAGTCAAACTAGCACCTACAAGGGCATAAATATTAATTATTTGGAATCATCAAAAGAGTGTAATTTGCAGATACTTTGAACTGTGACCTTGGGACTGTTGCAAGATGCATGAAGAACCAGACGGAGAAAAAAATTTCAGCCAAATATTTTTTTTAAGAAAAAACACTTTTGACCAGAATTTCAACTTTTCACAATTTACTAGCTTATTTTTTGCATTTAATACAAAAGCTCAGCTTCTTGTTGTATTTTGTACCTCTTTTTGCATTTTTTGTCATTCTTTCGTTTTTCTGACACAAAATTGATGCTTATTTTGTTCTTCCGAAATTCCTCACATGAAAACATTCGAACCATATCAATTCCAATATTTTGTACACCTCTTGAACTTTCATATCAAAGTAGATAAAAAATTAAATTGTTCAATAGATGAATTCCACATCTAACAAACCCTTAGTAAGATATATATAATTGGATGGAAATGGAAGCATGCATTCAGAACTTTTTATATTTAAAAATTTATATAAATTGAGTTTGAATAAGACTAATATAATCATTGAGGTGATTTATTCATGTTTGCTTTGTCTTTGAATGGTCAAAAGTAAGGATGATGAAATTGTAAGGGCTACACTAGAATGCTTGAAGAAAAAATAGAGCAAACTTCTCATCAAACCTCAAAATCATATAAAAAATCACTAACCAATTGAAGATATCTTGTCTTGCAGTTGATTCACTTCTGTACGCTTAGATGAGCACATGAAAAATATGAAGGGAACAAAACAAAACCTGGCAGATAGATGACCCATATTCTCGATTATAATGTTGTTACGTTATTTTTGCAAAATCATTAATCATGCCACAATAGTAAGAACAAGAATTCTAAAACCGTATAAGATTAAAAAAAAATTGTATAAAATATGAAGAGTAAAATGATTACTCAACCAGGGAATCCAAACATCTCAAAGGACAAAAAAATTCCGTCTACATTACCTGTATGTTGCGTTACCAGTTCCAAAAGATACCATGTCTCCATCCTTCAGTATGGTTTCTTTAAGTGGAAACTCGTGAACTTTTTCCTTTGAACCCATATTCTTGTTGATGAATGTTCCATACTTAGAGCAGTCTCGGATCCTGACTTTAGAGGAATTATTTGAAGATTTCTTGTGTGAAAGATCTACAGATATCATTTCATCTATGATAATTTCTGCATGGATCCTTGAAACTCCTTTATCTTTGTTTACAATTATATCACAACCTACAAAATGAATCAAATATTTAACTGCATAATCAGGAAAAATTGAATTTGTGGTGGTTTCATATCAGCAAGAGCTGCAAACCCTACTCCATGAATATTGGCATATCTTTGACATAACAATCAGATAAAAGCTGCAAAACCAAACAATATATGCATGGACTACATTGCCAAGAGGATTGTTATTATTAAGTAAAACATATATCTCAGGAATATCTAGAGAAACACTAGACTTTTAGAAGTTCCTGCTTCATGACAGTATCGTCACAATCTTAAAAAAGAAAAAAGGAACTTCTGGATTCTACATCAATTTTAGTGTAAAGCGTCCTCAATGTGTCATTGTGTTGTGTAAAGCGCTGACTGCACAAACATCAAAACATTGGAAAACAGCACAGCTAAACTCAATGCCTTGATTTGTTTAATATGGTTGTTCTGGAAAAAAAAAAAAAAAATTGGCCTCTTTACGATGTCATTTCACATAACTATTGAAAGAAGACCAATGACAACCAGAATATATGATGGGAAAACTCCATGAAAATTTTCATTATTGGCACTATGATTACTTGCCATTTATAAGATTATGGTTCTTTCCATTTCATCAATAAACATAGAAATTGAACTTCAGAGTAGAAGTTTGGAAAAAATTTATTATTAACTAGCAAGTTTGAAGGATGTGGAACCTGAAATATGAGTTGTTCCATCAGACACACAAGTAAGCCTAGAGTTGACCTAAAACCCTCGCGAATTGCAGAGTCGTACAACATTATGAAATGTTGTAAGCTGTGACTTGTTCCTTTTCATTTTCACCACAGTAAATCAAATGCTTAAAATACTACAAAATTTTACTATTTCATTGCATAAGCCATCTCAAAGAAAACAGCAACAACCCACATAGTTCTTTACAACCACCCTCCTAAGGATTGACTTTCCAGGTTTTCAATTATTAATAGAAAAGACAAGAAGTTTAGGCCATCAGCATAAATCCTTTCGCCACTACATTTAGGCCGTCACCACATCTACTGAAAGATTAAAATAATATCAAATTATATGCAACCATGACTAGCCATATGAATTTAACAAATGACCTAATGAAATCAAATCCCTTGCAATCACATCAAACCATTTTACTTTTTCTCTACTTCTCTCTTCTAGAACCTGTTGTGCTACGATGTAATCGCTCTTACCAGAACTTCTGTAGGCCTATGTAATACATACTCTAACTACCACTTCTTTTATGTATTCTAGTGTGGTCACACATCCATCTTGTCATCATGAACTCCATTATTTTGATCTTATGTCTATTTTGTCCTTTAACTGTCAAACAATCAGTACCATAAAGCATAATTAGTCTAATAATAGTTTTGTTGCACTATGAAAGGTAAATTGTGAAAACAACCTTTTACATAAAGATTGTTAAAATTCATTTTACTATGTGAACAACTTAAATTCTCTTTCTTACTTAAAATTGTAGATAATAAAAGTTCTTTTTATTCAACAAAATCTCTTTGTCCCATGTATAATTCCTCAAAATTGATAAAATGGTCCTAAGATCGAGATCAACCAAATTGGGCACACCTCAAAATCAAAACATCATGCAAAATCATGAACTAGAACAGTAAAATTGCTGCCCTAGGATAGGGAATACAACAATTAAGGAATGTCAGGACTCAGAACATTAAATGCAATAATCGCCTTGTAGACACATTACGATCTGATTGACAGGAAAATGAAAGGAATTAACCAATAGAAATGGTATAAGCAATAGAATACCTTTTCTACCCACTTTGTATGTTCCTTGACTGAAAAAATAATATTTATCTTCACCTGTCATGTAAAACAACTTGATGCATAAAAGATGTCCTTCAAAGAGGGGGTGGGGTGGGGGGTGGGGAAGAGAGAGACCTGAATAGCACATAACTGATAGGAGTAGAATCAAGTTTCCACATAATTTACAAACATAATAAAATTTCTGAAAAATTTGCAAGATTAGCAAGAACCATAACTGATATGATAAGGCCATAGCTCTACTACAATATGGGTTGATGTCATTTCAAAACAAATGGATGGAACTTCGATTTCCGTGCACGGAAAAAGAGGAAACTTCAAAAGGCTATAGAGAATGAGATCAAACAAGTTCCACAGATGTGGTTGTATACCATATGAGATATTTGGCTCAAAATAGCCTGCATAAGTGATCAATTATAAACCAACCCCACCATTAATTATCCCCATTGTCCCATCTTTAATTATGACTAAACTCAGTATTTAGAATTGATGAGAAACGGTTTCAAACTAGTGTACACATAATGCAAGAGGCAAGTATGCATGCCGATAAGCCACAATCTTTTTAGGTCAACTTTCAACCACTCTTCACAGTCCACTAGTTTGTGCTTGAGAAGCAACCCTTTTCTTGCTTCATATTGCAAAGCCAGAAAACATTTCACTTTCTATTTTTCATCACCCTGTCCAATAGGCTTGTGGTAAAATAAATAAATAATTAAATATGTGACAAAATGCTTGCAACCAATTCATAAATCATCTGTGTGCTCCGCTCACCCACCATCTCCTTCTACTGGAAACCTAATTAAGTCAGTGAAGACCTTCTCTTATGAGCATAGAATTATCATTTATCATTTCATTGCATAGCTAGGCATATCTATTTAGCAAGTCGTTTTATGTGATAATGAGGCATAATTAATTCCTCAAATGTTACTACTCTAAAATTAACACCACTCCAAGTAACCCGGTGTAAAAAAATACAGTGGAGTCGCAAACAGCACGGTCAGCTAACCTTAAAAATACATAAAAAGTTACTTTGTTCCTAAATGTTTGGATAAGTCACTTTTTCTAACTTTTAAGTAAAAAATATACGTAATTCAAAAATAAGACTCACGTTTTCAAAACAAGCAACTTAATTCGAATTTGGATCAATAAAAAAATTAATTATTCTAACATATTTACTTATAGGTTACACTTACTAGTAAGTATAATTTTCAAGATTAGCCAAACTTGCTGGAAAAAAAGCTCCTTTTTCGCTGCTTACACGTCAATCTTTTCTTTTTGTACAGTGTAACAGAAGAATGCATTAGTCATTAGTGCATATATAAAAACTTTGCGTCCATTGGAGTGGATTCAAATACTGCAAAGTTCTGCTTCAACGACTACAAGGTGTTTGTTCAAATTCCCAGGTGAATAAAAATGAATTTTCTTGTGCGTTTTACTATGTGCAATTACTAATGATGGAATTAATCGTAAAGGTTGTTTTAAGTGATTACCTGGAAGTGGGTCGACGGGAAATAGACCCCAAACCATGTTTTCGATTCTTCCGAAGANTGAATAAAAATGAATTTTCTTGTGCGTTTTACTATGTGCAATTACTAATGATGGAATTAATCGTAAAGGTTGTTTTAAGTGATTACCTGGAAGTGGGTCGACGGGAAATAGACCCCAAACCATGTTTTCGATTCTTCCGAAGACAAGCAGAGGAAAGTTTCTGGAGAATCGGAGATTCACAAATTCAAGAACAGCTGCGCGACCGCGTTTGCTAATGTTTTGGTCTTGGGTTCTGCTTGGGAGGTCGGTCTATGGTAGACCGAATTTTGCTTCCATAATGGCTAATGCTAGTAGCAAACAGACTCAAAATCAAAAAATAAAAAACTAACGTGAATTGTCTATTGTACTCTTATTTCTAAGTTTTAGCTATTTTTCTTTTTTTATCCCCAAAATTAGTATCATAGGCTAGTAATGAAACTGATGAAAATTTTTAGTACTTATAATTGCAAGAATTAGCATCAAATTTAACTACTAAATATAAATCTCTAAGTGAAAAGATAAAACAAGTAAATAGTTTTCAACAATTAGCATAAATAAAAAATAAAGGATTACAAAT
>CAIGRR010368435.1:0-11667 GCA_903798365.1 Fraxinus sp. 1973-6204
AGAGATTAAAATCGGATTAAAATTGAAAAATTATCCGTTATTGTTGACTTTTATTAGACGAGTGAGACCCAATAACGATCATATTTTTAATTTTAATTAAATTTTAATGGTTACCAAACATGCTCGAGTTAAATTATTTTGAAATAGGTAATTAAAAGTGAGTTTTGTGGAAAATGAGTTCTTAATGGAGTTCAAACGTGGGCATTATAAAAATACAGTCTCTGTCATCAAAGTCATAGAAAAGGGTAATTTTTTGGGTGGTGATTTTAGTTTCTGATTGGTTGTATCGTAATGGGGGCGGTGGTTAGGGATGTGGGTGGGGGGGTAGCCGGGGTTGGAGTCTGGTTGAGAATCTTGGGATGAATTCTTCAATTTAATTTTTTTTCATTTGGCTGGGAATTTGGCAGCTCGGCGGCCGGCGGGCATGCAGAATCACTGAATCTGCATATCAGCCTCCGGTCGCCCCAAAACATGGAATGACTGTCCGGTGATAAAATTGTCAAAACTGTAAGACAATATAAGATGTAATGTATAGCGAATATTCTTTCAAGTTGTGTAAAATAATGAAAGATTCCTTCCTTTTATGATGACGTTCTTGTAAATTAAACCATTCAAATATAATTTACTTTTTAAAATTAAGATTTTAAATTTGTATTAAATCTGAAAATTAAATTAAGGATAAAACTAATGATTAAGAAAAAGTAAAACTGAAAAAATTAAATCAATGATTTTGAAAGTTTTAAAATTTTAAAAATAGATAAATATATAATGGCAATGGGGGTACTTACAAAAATACCCTTAAAATTAGGAATGTTTTGAAAAATCATGTTAAAGGTTTTTAGGAAGTAAAAAATACTGTGTAAAATGAAAATGTCACAATGTCACTTTTTTAAAAAAAGTGACACAAACTCAAAAAAGTGACAAATTTTTTTTTTTTTGACAAAACTAAAAAAAAAAAGTGATACAGACTCAAAAAAGTTACACAAACTCAAAAAAAAAGTGACAAAACTCAAAACAAGTAACAATATTTTGAAAAATCATATGAAAAGTTTTTAGGAAGTAAAAAAATAATGTGTAAAATGAAAAAGTGACATAATGTCACATTTTTTTTATAAAAATTTTCACATTTTTACTTTTTGAAAAAAAGTGACAAAACTCAAAAAAGTGATAAATACTAAAGTAGCACCATCCATTTGGGCAGCACCAATANTTTTTTACTTTTTTGAAAAAAAGTTGAAAAAAAGTGACAAACTCAAAGAAAGTGATAAATCTAAAAAAAATGATAAATACCAAAGTAGCACCATCCATTTGGGCAGCACCAATAATCATGTTCTTAAAATAATCACCACGTTTAGACTAGTCCACATGCTGATTATGTTAGGAAAATATAAAAGTGACAAAATTAAATATTCAACAAGTTACAATCAAGAAGCAACTTATAATGACAGTTATAAGGAAATACAATTGTCATTTGGCAAAGAATTTAAGTACATAAAAATAAAAAATTGTTTATTTTTCTGATTTCTCTATGAATAAATACTACACAAATTGTGGTGGTTTTAATTAAAGAGAAAAGAAACGATAATTCCAAGAAAACCCAAGAAAATCCAGAAATTAGAAAAGTGATTTTATTTTATTTTTTGTTAAATTATTCAAACAATGCACTCCAAATTAAACAGCAAACCATAATAATCAATTGGCTTGAAAATTTGTTCAACTTTTTACTCTCGTATTTGGTGAGCTGGGCAATCCCTTGCATAGTGCCCTTCTTCTCCACAGTTGTAACACCCTCCACCACCACCACCACCACCACCACCACCACCATTATTTCTCCGGCGGCTACCACCATATCCCCTATTTCCACTACCACTTTCACGACCACGACCACCACTACCGCTACCATCATCTCCATAACAATCTCTTACCAGGTGACCTATTCTTCCACAATTATAGCACTCTACTCCATCACCTCCTCCACGACCACCACCGTAGCCACCGTCGAACCTCCCACCTCTACGACCACCCCTACCGAAACCAACATCACGTTTGCCACCTAAATTATAATTCCTTGCCAAAATAATTACATCAACAACTTTGTTTCGCCCAAATAAAATGTGCACCAAATATGGGCACAAATTTCCTCAAGAAGAAACCATTCATCCTCGGCCAATTTGATTATTCGGGGATGATGATGATCTGCTTCCTTGATCCTCCAATCACTTCTCTCCATTTTCATTGAATAATGCTTTACGTTTTGGAACTTGAGATTTTGACGTTTGGAATTATTTAATTAGATTAAAGTGTATTTTTCAAATTTTGTTCCTTANGATGATATGCTTCCTTGATCCTCCAATCATTTCTCTCTCCTTTCATTGAATAATGCTTTGCGTTTTGGAACTTGAGATTTTGACGTTTGGAATTATTTAATTAGATTAAAGTGTATTTTTCAAATTTTGTTCCTTACAACCGTACTGGACCTAATTTCCCCGATAAATATATAGTGTCAATGTATTGCACAATAAACGTGTATTTTTTTGGACTTAAAACCTCATTTAATTATAAGGATTTTATTTAAGGGATTTATGGACTAAGCCTTGAATTAAGTCCTTTTAGTCTAACTTTAATTGCCACACACGTGGTATGATTCAAGCCCAATTCAAAGTGGATAGCATTGTAAATAGTCATATGCTCTATCCTTCATTCTATTGAGCCTCTAATGCACAGTTCAATCCTATAATCACGTCCTCATGAAAACTCTTACATAGTTGGGTTCTCGAAGGGTGTGTAACCTGCACCTTGCAAGATTTTCGTCCGATACTCATTTAGGGTCACAATTATTAGTACTATTACCATATAGATGAGCACAATAATATAGCGCTATTACAAATCACACAGTCTGTGTAGTTTCTAACAATTGAACATTTTTTATAGTATCTCTAACCCGTCCCACCCGATGAATCATCAAACCCTTTTTAGGCGAAGTTTGATTAAATTGTCTGTCAAATTATTTTCAAATCTCTTGAAATTAAGAGAAATAAATAAATAGAAGTAAATAAATTGGTAATCTAGCTGGGTACACCCATGACCCTGCGTACCAAACTTCTTGCATTGCTCCAAGAGCAAATATTTCTTTTAGAGAGAGAGAATCAAGATAAGGGTAGAGAGAGACAAAAGGAGCATGCACAAGCAAGCCAAAGGAGTTGGAGGACTCTGCAAATGCTCCAGTTCCAGCGCCGGAGGATCAGACGGTGGGGGGAAAAGGAGGTGACCGTAGTGGAAGAAGAGATCAAGAAGGATGGGAAGGTGGTGGCTGTGACTGTGGCTGATGATGACACCACAGGCTAACCCCTTGATCATTTGAAGAAGGTATCCATGCACCAAAACCGAGTTTGGACTCACAGAAAGTAGAACCAGACCGGACGAGAAAGTAGAAGAGGCACCAAAGAAAAAAAAAACAGTGGAGGGGGAAGCTGTAGTGCGAGACACAAGAACTTGAACCGGAGGAGAAACCGAGTTTGGACTCACAGAAATCCAATACGGAAGAAGAGAAGGGTTGTTGAAAGCCTTTAAGATCAATAGGTGATAACCACCAAGAATACCCAAATCAGCCTCACCTGAAGTATATTCTAAATAATTAATGATAACTTGATGTTATCAAATGTATTTGTTTCGAAAATTAGAGATTACTTATTATTACAATAGATAATTGAGTTATTTTGAAAATTGATCAACAAAATGTGATTTATCTACCAAATGAGCATTATGTTTCTGTGATTTATCTACCAAATGAGCATTAAATTGATGCAACTTTTAAGACCATTTTGCGAATCACTCCAACCATTACACCAACTAAATTGTCTTTCCTTTATTTCCATATTTTTAAATTCTCAATAATTAAATTATTTCATTACAAATAATATTATTACTAAAGTTATTAAATTAAAAATATGTATTTAATTAACTAAAATGTTTCATTTATTAATAAATTAAAATAAAGTATGACACTTAATGCCACAATTAAAAATTACAGTATAGTATATATTTTAATTTAAAATATTAATCAAATTAATATAAATGTAAATAAAGTTATTGCATGAAAATGATACTTAGAAAAGCAATCCTAAATACCCAAGACAGGCCACGTATCAATTTTACGAGTTTAGTGACCAAAACTCCACCACCTTAAAGAATAGTGAACAATCAAATATGTTTTTAAAAGTATATGAGCAATCAAAAACGTTTTTCAATTTCTTACATAGCAATTTGTTATACCATGAATTATGCCACATGCTCATTTCGTCTATCATGTCACCAACTCCGTTAGAGTTGAGTAACGGATGTCATGTCGTGAGTAGCGTTCAACATTTTAATAAATGTAGTGAGCAAAACTCGATATCTTAAATTTCAGCGAGTAGTCAAAGATACACGCATAAATTTAGTGATTATTGAGACAATTAACTCAAAAAATGTAGGGCAAAAAACTCTAAAAATCACACCAAATAAGTAATGTGTCACTAATTGGGTATGGATTTTTGCACTAAATTGATATTTGGGTGGTTATCTTCAGTGGTAGACGTAGACATTTTAAGTTAGTTGGGCACAATCAAAATTGCAAAACCTTTTTAATGAAAATCAAGCTTAATATACACTAAAAGTTGATAATTATTGTATCGGGTGTTTGAACTTTATGTTGACATGATTGGGTCATTTAATTTATATATCGTTCCATCAAAATATCTTAATTCGTTACTAAAATAACTCTTGTTATACATACAATACAAATAAATAAATTTATTTCTTTTCTTTATTTAAGTAGTTAAATGAGATAGTTTAATATAATGTTAAAGTAAACAAAAATCTTGGGATCATATTTTAGAGTTGCCCATAATAAAAATTATGTATTGAGTTAATCATGACGAAAATCAAATTAGAATTGAACTTGAAGAAGTGTATGAAAAATATAATTTAAATAAATAAGTGTAAAATTTAATAATTTTAACTTTGAAACCAACAACACACTCCGCCATGAAAGAATTAATAATAAAGAAATAATTAACTGAAGATTTATTTATTTATTTATTTTTTGGCTAATTCTTAACTTTTCGAGGAATTTTTTTATTAGTGATTGTAAATGATTGATTTTTTTCAATCTTTTAGACCATGATTCTATAAGAGCATGTTGGAAAGATTGACATATAAAACATTGAAATTGATCACTACATTTTTTTAAACAAACGAAAGGAAAACGAAAAATGACAATTAAATGATCGATGGATCAACTAAGATATTAATATGCTTTGTTCATTGGAGGCTTGTTACATAATTTGTGGCTGAGAAAATAAACACCACAAAACAAACATCTAAAAAAGAAAAAAAATTAATCGAGTAAAGAAAAATATATATATATATATATATATATATATATATATATATATAAAATAAAAAATTGGTGGGGGCACGTGACCCACCGTGCCCCCACCTTGGTTCCTCCAATGGTTATATTGTCACCATAATTTTATTTGATACATGACATTATAATGCAATTAATCTCCTCATTTGTTGTTCATTGGAGTAATTATTTCTTTAATTTTTTTTCGTCGAATTCTTATTTTCAACCTTTCATTAATTAGTACACCTGGTTCTTGATGATGATTTATATTAAAATATTTTTCGCACTTTTTATTTATTTACTTTTTAAAAATATGATGAAAAAATAAGTTATTTTACGTCATTTCAACGGACTTTTAGACATAAAATTATTATCAAATATAAAATATGTTAACTAATAAAAAGTTTGAGAATAAGATTGACACGATAGGGACATAAGTGTTATAATGAGTAAAGATTAAGAACTTTAAATACAATTAAAATGCAGTGTAAAAAATAAAAATTGTGGTATAACTCGTGCATGAAGGTTGAATATGCCTTTACAATACAACTTTGTTTCTCTCTCTTTTATCTAGTTTTCACTTCCTTTTGAAGGAGAACTTGTGCACAAGAAAAATCTTTACATAAATTTAGAGCTAATAATTTTGTGATTGAAAAGCATTTTTTGATACTGTGAAAAAACTCGTGTAAAAACGTCATTATCTTATATATTCTGGATTAGCTGAGACGTGACATATGAAATTAAATGAAAAAAAAAGATGTAATTTTCTTAGTATGATATTATAAGTTAAGTGCAAATCGTGACAATAAGCCTGACTTAACTAATATTTCAAAAATCGCAAATTAGCATATACGATTGCGAAAATCGATAATTAGTCGAGTTTTACGTTCGTTCATATCAACGATACAACGATGATTTCCATCAAATTTAATAATTGCAGCACATTGGACACACCTATTTGAAAGAGTGAGGAGATTGGCGCGTGATCACTTTATAATCAAGTAGAAATGACAACGGGACATGCCCTCCTCATCCTTGCCCTAGTGGGGATTTTTTCTTTTTTATTTTTCAACATAATTTTATTTAACACTGGTTTAACATCGTTTAGGTGACAGCATAATAAATTATAGGTTTAATTAAATACAATAATTTATTACTCATTTAATAGGACCTAGGACATGCTACCATGCTTAACACTATTAACGTCCAATAATATTATTCTTTAGAAAATGAGGTTCAAAAGAAGTTTTATTTCTTTATAAGCTTGAACAGAAACTCATTTAATAGGGTTTGTTTGAGTCTATTTTATGGTAGAGTAAATTTTAGGATTTTTCTAAAGGTACATCTCTCTTTTTTTTTTTTGACAAAGGAATCCGCATCCGCTACACGTGAGTACACACTGAGTAAATCTCGCTCTGTGTGCAGTAGCCCGCAAACCACACAGGAGAAATAAATCTCACTAGGTAAGTCCGTTGCAACGAGTTCGACCGATGAAGTGTTGGCAAGAGATTCGAACCCCTAGACTTTCCGTAAGGTACATTTTTTTAAAAAAGAATTAATATAGGGAGACAGCAGTTTTGGCAACAGCCAATTACTGGAAAACAGTTGTCTCCCCGATATTAATTCTGTTTAAAAAATATGTACGTGTAGCAGCAAAGTTCTAAACTTTATAATAGTGATTTCTAGAGAATATATGATTAAAGTACGTATTTTTTTTCTTAAATTTACGTGTAAAAGTATTTTTTTTTTTTTTTGTAAAAGAAAATTTTAATGAATATCCGGTCAAAACCCCGCATGATG
This sequence comes from Fraxinus sp. 1973-6204, assembly GCA_903798365.1. Taxonomy (NCBI): domain Eukaryota; kingdom Viridiplantae; phylum Streptophyta; class Magnoliopsida; order Lamiales; family Oleaceae; genus Fraxinus; species Fraxinus sp. 1973-6204. The sequence goes on from CAIGRR010368435.1 coordinate 7,190, forward strand.
TTGCAGCACGCCTCTGCATTAAAGCCTAATAAAAAGCACACATAACATCACTAACCGAACCAATACACGCCAATAAAAAAATTTAATTAAGAATAAGATAGCAGCCAAACTAATATTGCTTCACAGCTCACCAGTACCCTTTCTTTTTTTTTTTTTCTTTTTTTTTGACAAAAAGGGAATTATTCCCTAACTACGAGGAAAGTTTTACGAAAGGATGCTGCTTCGTCTATTTTTTTCTTTTTTATTTCCATTTTTCAATGATGTTTTGTCATGTGTTATATGACAATTTCGTGGAAAAAAATCCGAACGTGTACCATGATCAGGAAAAAAAAATGCTCTATGAATGACGAAATTAATTGTGAATTTATTCACATTATAGAGAATCAAAGTCACTTGATTTTTTTTTTTTTCAAATTCATTTTTAGTTGTACATTTTTTTAATAAAATAATTTTATACGTAAAGTAAGGGCATGTTTGAATTTTATTTTTTTTATGTAGAATGCATTTTGGAATAGTAGATTGATGGAGAATGTCTGAATGTGTAGTTAAAAATGAAGATTTTTTTTTTTAAATTGTGTGTAATATTATTTTATTAAAAATATGTGTTAGAAATAAAAAATAGAAAAACGATTAAATTTTTTCCCCTAATTTTTAAGACGGCATTCTTTGAATTTAATTTATAATTTATAAAATCTATTATAAAAATGGGGCAAATTCCAAAAGATGCCCACATTATAGTTTTACCCGAAAAAACTCTGTGGGTCTGTAAAGTGTAAACGCCTAAATGGTAAATGTCTCATAATTCTATGCCCTTTTTTGTAAATTGGTAGAGAGAAAAGAATAACTAAATCTGTTCTCCTTCCTTCCTTCTTCATCCTCCGTGTTGTCGTGTTCGGGTCAGGACAAAATCAGATCTGAATTTTTCATCTGCTAAACCAATCCATTGAAGACAGAACAGCAAACCTCAAGTACGGCGTCGTTTCCAAGTACTAACTCAGAAATAATCAGATCCAATGATCTATTCCACAATTTTACTCTGATTGATTCCTCTTTCTATTCATTTTTCAATTTTCTTTAGCTAAGAATTGGAAGATTCGGAATGGATTCCGATGAGCTTCGGGCGATTTTATCGAGATCGCGAGTGGGGATTTGGGCGCTGATTGACACGGCGATTAAAGTGGCCATTTCTGACTACGCCGAGGATTTGAAGCATCGCAGAGATAAAATCGTTGAATCGCTCTATTCTTCCCCTTCCTGTAATCAACTCTGCCAAAACTGCAATAGCAGCATCAACGACGAGGTTCTTGATCACTATTATTCTCATAATATCAATAATAATAGCGATAATAACAACGATAATGCTAACGATAAGATAAAAAATAACATTGATAACAATGATATTATAAATGAGGAATTTAGTAAGAGCCCGTTGACTCCTGAGTCAAATAATCGGAATTCTACTGGAGAAGAGGAACAAGAAGAAGAAGATTTGGATCCGTACGGGGGGCTATTTGATGATGAGCAGACCAAAATTCTCAGATTCAAAGAGCAGCTTGAAGACCCTAACCAGGTTTGAATTTTTTGTTTTATTCAAAATTTGCTTCTTGATATCTGCTTTAGTTTGTTATATGATATCATTTATGGTTTTTCCTTTTCCTTTGGATGTAGCCTGAAGAATATGTGGTGGAATTGCTTCAAAATCTGGCAGATATGGATATTACTTTTCAAGCGCTAAAGGTGGAAATGATAGGTTTTCCAGCTAATTTATCTAATCTTTTGACATTATATTCTTATTACTTTTTGGGGTTTGAATATATGGAGCAGGAAACTGATATAGGAAGGTATGTCAATGGATTGCGGAAGTATCCCTCAAATGAAGTGCGCATATTGGTGAAGCAGCTTGTCAGGTATTTACTTTTATACGAGATTAACTGACGTGGTTGAATTTGTTTTATATTTTATTTCACCATATAGCATTGAATTTCTTTTTCATTTACTTATAATTTCATCTTGATGTTTAGGAAATGGAAAGAAACTGTGGATGAGTGGGTTAAGGTGAACCAACCGGAAGCATCTTCAAACCTGATTGGTAATATTTGATAAATAGACCAAATTTTGTTAATGTTCTTCATTTTCACTCTATGTGGTATATGTTACACACGTTGATATTAGTTAATTTGAATGAGAGTAATGAATTGTGAGTAAAGAAGAGGTTTGTATATTGATAATTATGGTGGTGGTGGTGGCAGCTGATGGGGACTCACCTCAGCAGAACATGTCCAAAAATCAACACAATGGCCATCACCAGGTGAAAACCAAATGTTGTTCCAATCAATTTGTTTTCCTGTTGGAAAAGAATAAGTGAGAAAAGAAAGGGAAAAAAGAAGTGAAGTTGGTATGAAATGCAATTTCGAAATTCTGAAGTTCTGTTTTTACAGGTGCCAGATTTTGGGTACTCTCCAAATCCACGGAGCGAATGTATGAATCAGATTCTGAAATTCACAGTTGGTCATTTTTTTGTTGGTTTCTTTGTTGTGCATATGGTTAACGTCATGTATGATCATGTTTTGTCTGTTAGATGGGAAGTCTGGATCAGAAAGGAACAGTTTGGAATACGAACCAAAGTCTAAACCATCTCAATCTGTCTCTCGTAGGGGAACTCCATCGAGACCACCACAACCAGTTCCTAAATCTGCTTCTGCTCCTCCTAATGTACTGACTTCTGAAATCAACGTTTTATACATATAAGTGCAATGTCATTGATTTTGTGTGTAAATGAAAGTCTGTGCCTGGTGAAATTTGTTAGTTATGTAAAGCTTAAAAAGTTAATTAAAGTAGCTTTTTTAGGATTTATATATTTTTGGATTTTTTTAGTTGAAAAACATAGTTTTTAACTTTCCAAAAAGTACTTTTTACATTTTTCAAGCATAGTTAACCATGCTCAGTTGTTAATTGTCACGGCTCTAGCAATGTTGACATTGAATGTTGAGGAACATTGGTGGAATCAGTGGTATTTGATCGTATTGTGTCATTGTTTAGTCGGCTCATGGTTTCCAATGGTGTCTTTGTCAGATAGGCCAAAGTTCTTAGCTTTCTGACCAAGAATGCAAGATTCTTTGTGATTTTTTTTTATTTCGTGAAATTGTGATCAATGGTTTCAAAGTAATGCAATTTGAATAAATTTTAATTACTTGAGTTTTGCAGAAACAACAACGGGAAGCTGCCATAGATGATGAAAGGCTGAACTCCGCAAGAAGGCGACTTCAAGAAAACTACCAAGAAGCTCAGAATGGTTTGATTTTGACTTGAACATTTTTTGCTGTTATAGATATTGTAGTAGCAGTAGCTTTTACTGAGGTTTTCTTTATACTGATTGACTTTTGCGGGTGCTTTGTATTTTTGCTTTGTGAAGCCAAAAAGCAAAGGACAATTCAGATGATGGATATTCATGAGATTCCCAAGCCAAAGAATGGCTTCATTGCCAGGAATAAAGGCAGCGGCTTTCAGGGGAGGAATCACCGGTGATTTGCCATTTTTGTGTACCATATATTGCTCGCAATTTGCTGTGTGTTTCAGATGAAGGGTTTTACCAGGAAAGCGTCTGGCCGAACCCCAACCCCTGTTACATTATTTTGTTGCCCAGCAAGGCTGAAATTTAAACAGAGAAACTANGCCCAGCAAGGCTGAAATTTAAACATAGAAACTACTGTTAATCACTGGAATTTTATCTATAACATCGACTTGCTGAAGCTATGCTAAATTTAAACAAGTGTCAGTCATTAGATTTATTTCTTCTTTTAGGTCCCTTTTCAACTCCTAATTTCAAGGCAGGATGTTTTCTTAGACAACTAAGACCATGTTTGAACCCAATTTTTAAAATTTATTTTTCCTCGTATTTATTTTCAATCGCATAATTTTCTAAAAAAAATTAATTTTACATGTGTGTTCATAAATTCTCATCTATTAATCATAAAAATCACTTTTTACGATATATTTTCTCGAAAAATGGGCTCAAACAGGGTTAAATTTATGTGCATCAAAACTAATAAATCGTAGTGCATGTTTGGCTAAGCTTAAAGGGGTAAGCAACATGAATTATAAATGAAAAGTGACTAATTTTTTAGTTTGTTCTTGGCCTATCAAAATACAACAGCCAATCAATTGACATATAATTGGAATAACATCTGCCAATAATTCAAGTCATGTCAACTAGATTAAGTGCATTTTGTACACTCATTTCTTCCAATACCAAATAAGCAATTTGCATTGGGTAAACAAATTTTAGGTTGACGCAGATAAAGATAATGAGGTTATATCAACAGGTCAAAAGAAAGGGAAATTATAAAAAATCAGGGACTTAAAGTTTACTTTTTAAAAATCAGGTGCAAAGTTTGTTTATTCAAAAATCAGGTAATATATTAAAACATAACCCTAATCCCAAACAAAACCTAAATCATTTCTATTTTATTCCTTCATCC
>CAIGRR010368445.1:0-10119 GCA_903798365.1 Fraxinus sp. 1973-6204
ACCAATCTTTATTAGGACATATGTGATAGGTACAACCAGAGTCAAGAATCCACTCTTGACTAGGCTGTTGGGCAACAACAACATAGACTTCATCTATATTGGTCTCATTATTGCAGGCCAAAACTGCATCACCATCAATTTTAGTCTTATTTCTATTATCACTAAGCCTCTTGGACAATCTTTGATAAAATGACCTTCATCTTGATAGTAAAAACAATTTTTACCATTGATTTTCATTTTATCTTTTTGATTTCATTTCTTCTTGTGTCCTAGTTTCTTATTGAAATTATTGTTTCTATGATTAAACTTAGACTTAGCTATCAAATTCAGACCACTTGAAGACTCTTTCCTTTCAGATTTTAACTCTAACTCCTTAGTTCTTAGTGCATTAATGATCACTTCAGTAGTTAGAGTGTCCCTACCATGTTCAATAGCATTCTTAACATCTTTATATTTATCACCTACTGAATTTAATATCTTTAGTTCTTAGAGCATTAATGATAACCTCAGTCGTTAGAGTGTCTCTACCATGTTCAATAGCATTTTTAACATCTTTATACTTATTACCTATTGAATTTAATAGAACCACAACTAGCTGTCCACTTGAGAGTTTCTCATCACAGTTGGCTAGGTTGCGGGTTAATATGTTGAATCTGTCAATGTTTGTTTCAAGGTCAAGAGATGTGTTAAGTTTAAAACCAAAAAACTATTTTAGGAAATAAACCTTATTTGGCACGGCTTTATTCAAATAAGTGGACTCCAATTGTTTCCACAATTCAGCAGCAGTTTTTGTTTCTCCTATTTCTCTAAGCACATTATCAAACAAGTGCAGAAAAATAGAACTCCAAGCAGTTTCATCTTTTTCAGTAACTTTACTTGTTTCAAAATCAGTTGGCCGTGACTCATCAATGGCTTTTTGCATATTTTTGTTGAAATAAAAAAGCCTTCATTTTTTAGTGCCAGAGACTAAAGTCTCATTTACCATTAAAAACTTCCAATTCAAATTTTGAAGAAGACATGATGAAAGATTTGTATGAATGGTTAATGTATGCAGATCAGACAAGGCATACTAGGAGTATGCACAACAAGTAGTAATCCAAATGTCAGCACTCAAGAAACAGAAATAAATTATACAGTCAACAAAGTTGTCTTTACAAAATTTAGTATTCACGGATTCAATTTTAGGCAAGAGTAGTCACCAATTCTATATAAAAACTTTACAAGAAATAGTACAAATCATCATAGTTGCAATATACAATATTAAAGACCAGATGCAGAGGTTTTATATTAAGGTTCTTGACTCGAAATCAAGACAACTCTCAGATTCCAGACAACTCATTGGATTTCTGGACAAAGGAATTGCCTAGAAGAGTCTCAAACCCAACTTTAAAAACGTTTTGCAAGAAACTTTAAAGTATAAGCAGAAGATTTAAACAATTTGTTGTGAAACTGGAACGAACTCACCAAAGTCCTTTATTATTGTTTCAAGAAACAAGATGAACAAACGAATCAGGTAAAAAACTCTAAAGTCTGCTCAAATCGAAAGCCAAGAACCATCGCCTAAAGTTCTGATACCACCGTAATGTTTAAGTTCAACAAATTAGTCACGTTTAACCAACAAATAAAGTAAATATGCAAAATAACAAGAAAAAGTAAAGAAACACAAGATTTTCACCCTAAGACAAGAGGTTCAGAACAAAGTTCCTAATCACAGAACACGAAAACCTTACAGATCGAACCAGAAATCCACACAAGGATATAGTAGAAGCCCTCTACAAATCACTCAAGAGATGTACTAAAATTTATACAATCATCGATCTAAAAGAGTTTTCAAAATCAGAATGCAAAAACTAGAGAAATAGAGAAACAACGTGAGAGACAGAGAGAGTTCGAGAGAATGAATCGTTCAAAAGATCTCAAACCCTAGTATATTAGAGAAGTCTCCAGAAGGTCTCCATCCAACGATCATTGGGGCGACACTTGGCGACATCTCAACCATCCAGTGTTTAAGAAAAAGGTATGAAGCCAAAAGCCAACCAAAACACGTTTCAATCAAAGAGAACATGGGCCACCAAGAATACACATAAAAGTCTAGCCCAACACAACAATCAAACAGATTCAGCCCATTTTTCAGCCAAAGCCCAATCATATTTGTGCCACATTCTCCACAACTAGGCCATAGGGAGCTGCTATTTGCATTCACTATTATTATATATCTATCCCTATTAAAATTTTAATTTTTTTTAAAAAAATAATTATTTTCATCACATCACTTTCTAATATTGTCTTTATTAAATTCATTCGTTTAAATACTATACATCCACGCCATTGTTATATATCTATCTCAATCTAAATCTAAATCTATCCATATTACAACTTCAAATTAAAAAGAAAAAAAAAACACTATATTCATCCTCATTACGAATAACATCAAACTTCTGAATTTAATAATTAATTATATAGACCAAAAATTATAAGATGTGATTCCATAAACCCTTACAATCACCATCAACCTCAATATGACATAGAGTCCTTTTTTTTATTATTATTATTGAAATCAAACATAATAATTTGAAAAGACTCGTAGCATTTATTTCATTAAAAGGGAAAAAAGGATCAAATAAATTGGTCTTTTAAACCACCATAAAAAAGTGACAAAGAGACAACTCTGAAAAACAGGTCTTCTTTTCTTTGCTTGACTTCCGTGGAACATAAACAGAAGAACTAGTATTCCAAAAAAAAAAAAAATGATATCACTTTCTTCAATAAATTGTACTAATTTATTATATGGAACTGGGTTCAACCTAAGTGAACGGTCAAGTTGACATTTATGCAATTCGAATATATTTATGATATAAAGTTCCTAATAAGAAATTGTTGATTGTACTCTTGGAAAGATGTCATTTCCCACCTAACTAGGCATAATCAATATTATTTGTTTAAATTTAGCTTGTCATGACTTATCGAGTAATAATAGTAGTATTATCATTAACTAGTTGTGGATAATGACACTTTTACCGATTACAAGCAGGTGGCATTGGTCCAGTACGTCAACTCACCTGTACACATTTACATGTAACAAATATAAGTAAAAATATCATATGGTTAATTAAAAATTAATTGAGTCAACAGATATTTACCAATAATGCATGAATTTAGCCCTTCCACATGCATAAAGTAATAATGACTGTAAATAAATAAATTATACCAAAGAAAGTTACGACATAAAAAACGATTATTAAATGAAGAATTGATATTTTAATTTTCTAGAAGAGTGTGTTTGATTGATATGAATAATATCTCTTAAAAAGATATTTTCCTTGTTTTGCGAAAAACAAAAACTTACTCCCAAAAAAAACAAAATGCTTTCCTTAAAAACAAGGAAAATCAGGTTTATTTTCAAAAGTTGTAAAATATTTTTCATGGAATAAGATAGCAAACAAACACTTCAAAGTGGGAATTTAGGTGAAAAATGACATTTTCTATGAAAAATAAATGCAATCAAACACATCCAAAGCGTTATGAAGTAGGTAGGGTCATTTAGAATTGGACAACTACTCATTTATGCAGAATTACAGAAGTACAAAATGTTGAGAGCGGAGCCAAGATTGTATTCTTGTGGGGCGTATTATATTAAAAAAAATTATAATAAATTAAAAAATTACTAAACTTCTTACTTGTATTTTAGAAGTGCCTCAATATGTTGATATTATCAATTTGTTTCGATGTGTATAATATTTCCTTCAATCTCACGTGGTTCTTTGACATTATACTAAAATTGAAGTTTCTTTCTCAGTTAGTCTCCCTGCATATAAATGTCCTTCAAGGTTCGGGGCAATATCATGATTCCACACTTCACTTTCAATACTCAATAATAATATAATCATTTATCAATTTTCTTCCATTCAAAGTGAACGGTCATCCACAATGTTTTGTTCCAGTGCCTCTAAGTCGCTTCCTTTTCGGTTTTCTTTGTTGGAATTCTTACACTTACACGAACCATATCTTTCACATGCGAAATCAATTCTTTGTTTTCTCCCAACTTGGCATAAGTCAGACTTTTTCATCACAACAATCATGTTGTCTCTTACTGGTAGTTTTAACCCAACCAACCAAGGCCTTTTTATTTGTAAACATGTTTGTATCATCAAATATTTGTATATAAATATATGATCAGATTAAATATAAGAGTACCCTTACATACCATAATTGTAGTAAAGATATCTATATAACCAACAAATAATTAGGAATGGCAAAAAATCCAGTAAACACAATACCCACGGGGCCTGCCTCAAACGGGCTGGGTGTTGTTTGTCTAATCGGGCAAACGGGGTGTAGTCGTTGCCCCGAAACAGATATGAGACCAGTATGGGAAACATGTTCCCCACCCCGCTACCCGTCTCATTTAAAGTTTGATTCATGTTTAAGTCTTTTATTTGTTGATATCAGTTTCGTAATCAAGGATTGATGACAACACCCTTCATTAAATAAAAGCTTTTAAAAAGGATCAAATACAACTCTACGTCATTCCCAGAAGCAGCTCGGATCAAGTCATACTTCAACACGACGATTTCCGATATAATTGAAAAACATCATCATTACTGATTTTACTAGGCGACATCGTCACCTCTATCTTGACCTATCCCATAAGTGCACGTAGCGAGGTTGATGTAAGCACCTCATTACCTATCAATCAGAGATCAGCAATGATGAGAATAATTGTAGTTATCCTAAACATCATGATGAGCCAAGAGGATGACTTCATTATCTACTTGAAAACGTCCATACTGAATGACACGACACATTTAGTAAGAGAATTACTGTAGCTGATATATGGAGACAATCTAAACACTGTAGAGAAGTGACTAGGTATGACCAACTTGCTAAATTTGGGCTATAAATTGGATTCATTGGTCCCCCTCCATAGACCACACAATCTCATATTTTTCTCCTTTTGTACTCTTGTGCTTTCCCAAAAAAAGTGAATAATACAAGTCTTTCCTATTCTAGTTAATCATCTCGCTCAAAAATCATTATTAAGTTGATCAAAATTGGCCACGTCAATTTTGAAAGTCAACAGTTTGATACTAGAAGGAGGGTCTTGTGAAAAACAGTCAACATCTCCCATAAGTCTTTTTTATCATGCTTACTATACATCCTATCCAAAAAAATGCGATGAGTAATAGTTCGACATCTCGAAACCAGTCCCTTACTAGCCCTTATGAAGCAAACACCCCAAGGGACTTCGAAAGGAAAAATGAATTTGCTGGGAATGACAATCCCCAGCTTGCTTCCATGAAAAAGGTTATAGAGTGTTTAACCAACGCCGCCTAAAGGATGGAAAGAAAGTAGGCCACCACCTCTTACTTGTTTGAAACTGAGGTGTAATCTCCAGCCAAGGAAAGGGTTTGGTGACTTCCCACCACAAGAAGTTTACACTTCTCACGGGAATAATCATCTAAAAACATGATTGATGAGGTAAAGAGTCCTTTCCTACCTATTGAACAAACTGCCAAAAAGTTAGAAAGTGTATTTGACAAGTTAGGGACACAACGTTCATTAACACCTAAAGTGAATAAACCAACCCAGTCCAAAAAGATCATATAAAAAATGATGAACCTGAGATGAGCTTATCAAGAAAATGTATAGCTGATCTGGAGGCTAGACACAAAAGTATTGTGGAGGAGTACTTCACTGGCCGTCACTCCTCTTTCACAAAGGACATATGCAAAACCATTGCTTCAAAAATTAAAAATGCCTCAACTAACTGATTATGATGGATGAGATCCCCTCATCTATTTATATAAATACATGTCGTAGATGGAGCAGCAAGGGATCGTGATGCAATCATGTGCATAACATTACCATTAACACTAGGGGACAATGCCTAAAGGTGGTTCAGGAGGCTACCTTAAAAGTCTATCAAAACTTGGATGGACCTAGCTATTACCTTTTTAATTTAGTTTACAGGTTCCAAAGCTAGAACCACGCTAAAGGAACGCCTAGTGTGTATTAAGTAAGGAAAAAGTGAGTCATTACCTCAGCAAATTTAACGAACAATCCATGGAGGTAGAGAAAATATCTGATGACGTATCTCCCATGGTCATTCTATCTAGTCTAAGGCCAAAGACAAGATTTCGGTGGTCCATTCATTAGGATGAGCATGAAACTTATCATGAATTTTTTAGTCATGCTAAAAACACATCGGAGAAAAGGAAGTGACATCAGACCAAGAAGAAGGCAATGCTGAGCTCCATCATACTACTTAGTCTAAGGACAAAAGGGTGGATAAGAGATCTCTGCCATAATATAGAAAAGACAAAAACGAGATAGAGCGACCTCGCCCTTATCCGAGGAGGTTTCAACAATATTACCCTTTGAACACATCTTTAGAAGGTATATTCATGCAAGTTGGAGATAAAGAGGTCTTCTGCAGACCTCTTCTCTTAAAGAAAAACATAGCATGGTCCCAACAAACAATTACAGTNACCTCGCCCTTATCCGAGGAGGTTTCAACAATATTACCCTTTGAACACATCTTTAGAAGGTATATTCATGCAAGTTGGAGATAAAGAGGTCTTCTGCAGACCTCTTCTCTTAAAGAAAAACATAGCATGGTCCCAACAAACAATTACAGTCGATATTGCAGGTCTGTAGAACACAGCACAAACGATTGTCGGGATCTAAAACGGCAGGTAGAGGTCGTTTTCAGGTAAGGGCAACTGCGTGAGTTTGTATCCAAACCAAGAGAAATAAACTAGGCACCCCCTCCATATCAACAAATAAACCCATAGCCCCATACCTCTAGTACTGCCTGCCAGAAATTCCCAACCAAGAACGTAAATAAAAATGCTGATAAAAGGAAATCAATGCGTTGAAAGTTCAAGAAGGGAAAGCCGAAATTGGGCAAGAGATATATGGGTCTAGCAAAATTATAAGGTGGGACAGCATAAGTCTAAGCTCACAACCCTGCAATGTCCTGAATGGTTTGGTGTTTTTGAAGAAAACACCCATGAGTAATGTAAAATCAAAGTGATGCTTGGAAGATCACCATGCCAGTAGCCTAAATTAGTGTGTAAGAAAATCTTGTTGACAATAAGAGTTATGTCAATGTTCTCTACTCCAAAACATTAGAGCAAATAGAGATTCAAGAAAAATACCTACAACCTTATGCTAGAAGACTGCAAGGCTTCATAGGTGAAGCCATTGATGTTAGGCTAGATCGCCCTTATTGTCGAGCTAGGAGACATTCCCTACCAACGAAGAATCATTGCTAACTTTGCGGTAGTTGATGTACCTTCCAACTATAATGCAATTCTAGGGAGACCCATATTGCACGAACTGAAAGTTGCTACCTCTCTCTATCATTATTGTATGAAGTTTTCCACACCTGGTAGAGTAGGTGTCATACGATAAGACCAAGTTGAGGCCAGGTCTTGTAATATTGACCTACCTAAGTTGGGGTAAAAATGTCCCAAGAAAGCTAGTATGATTAATCTAGGGAAGTTTAGTTGAAAATAACTATTTCAGCTGACCTAACCAAGATAGATATCACTGATAAATAGCGTAAAATGCTTGAAGATGACCGTTGCACCCCTACCTAGGTGTTCCAATAGTACCCCTACCCATAGCCGGCTTCAATGTCCCCAAAGTTTTGTTTTTTACAAAAAAATGCCCTTAATATACTGTATGTTAATATAATGTATGTTAATATACTCAAACTGATGGGAGTCCCACTGCATTTTTTGCAACGGTACTCAAACATAGTTATTAGGTTGAAATGAGCTTTAACTATGGAAAATGAAAGATTGGGCTTGTTGTGGAGATCTAAGAAGCACATTGTCAAGCTAGGGTCAACGTTGAGTTTGTAGTGTTTGACTCCACCTCACCTTATGATGCGATCATGGGACAACCTCTACTCTTCACTTAAGAGAAATTGTATGATTATACCATTATTCAATCAAATTCCCAACATTTTATATGACTGGAGTAATCAAAGATATAGGGAAGTCGTTGAAGTTGTCACATAATGTACTGCCCTACTAGAGCGAGGGTTCCCAATGCTTCACCTCAATATGGAGTAATCATGGCATATTTAGCAAAGCCTGAACTTAATTCATAAGATCCTAGGATCAAACTTAAGGATGAGGATGTAGAACCTGTGGAAAAGTTAGATAAAATCTATGTCATCTCAAGTCAAACCCCAAAAGGATCTTATTGCAACAACCACACTAGTCTGCGCTTGTGGAATTCCTCGGTCAGAATCTATATATATTTGCTTGGAGCCATAAATATATAGAATAAATCGACCCAAATATTTCTTGCTGCAAGTTTAACATTGATCCTTCAGTTCGTCCCTAGCAACATCGACGAAGGCAACTTAGTACAGAAAGGTACGAAGCCCTATGAAAAGATGTAGATAAGCTACTTTGTAATGGTTTTACCAAGAAGTCAATCTATCCCACATGGCTTGCCAACCTAGTGTCTGTAAAGAAAAGCAATGGATATTGGCGGGTATGCATGGACTTTACTAATCTCGACAAGGCTTGCCCTAAAGACAGCTTCCATTTTTCAAGGATTGATTAATTAGTTGATGCCACTGCAAGGCGTGAATTGTTAAGTTTCATGGATACTTACTCAGGATATAATCGAATTCCAATGTATGATCCAGATCAAGAATACACCTTATTCATAATGGACCACAGACTATATTGTTATAAAATGATGCCATTTGGTCTGAAAATGGTTGGAGCTATATATCAACGACTTGTTAACTCCATGTTCGCCTAACAATAGGCAAGACGATGGAAGTTTATATCGATGACATGCTAGTGAAAAGCGTAGTTGCCAAAGATCACATCCAACACCTATGAGAAATGTTTGAAATACTCATGACATATAAGATAAAGTTGAATCCTCACAAATGTGCTTTTGGTATAAGATCAGGCAAGTTTCTATGTTTTATGGTAAATCATAGAAGGATTGAGGCCAATCCAATTAAAATATGAGCTATCACAGAAATAAAGGTACTGATTAAGCTTAACGAGATCAAAAGCCTCACAAGGAGAATGGACATCCCAAGCAAATTTGTATGAAAGTCTAGTAATCGATGTAAATAAGTTTGAATGGACCCCTAAATGTGACAAAGCCTTTGAAGAATTAAAGATGGAGTTAGCTCGGGCACCTCTCGTTTCCAAACCAAAGGCCCATGAAAAATTGTCATTTTACTTAATCGTCTCCGAACATGCCTTAAGTGCAATACACATCAGGGAAAAAGAAATGTACAACATCATGTATACTATGTTAGCAAAGCTCTTTATGATGTTTAATGTATTATTCTCCTATGGAAAAGCTGACCTATCCTCTAATCATGTCTAACAATTCTTACTTCCTAGAACATTCCATTGAAGTTCTGACCAATTATTCTTTAAGTCTTACAAAAACCAAATACCTTAAGACGTTTGGTAAAATGGGTAGTGTAGGTTGGATAGTTCGATGTCTCATACAAACCACATACAGCTATCAAAGAGTAGGCCGTAGCTAATTTTGTAGCTAATTACCACAAGAATTCTAAAGAGAGACCATTGGGAACTGTTTGTGGATGGATCATCAACGGAAACACGATCTGAAGTAGGGATATACTTGATCAACCCAAATCGCTATTATTTATGCCAAGCGCTGACCTTTGACTTCAAAACTTCAAGCAAAGAAGCTTAGTTATAAGCATTGATAGATGGGTTTAGAATGGCCAGGATACAGCATTGCTTCGAAGATATTGAAGCGAAAAATTCACCATCAAATTCCATTGTCAATGTATCATCGTATACATCTATCTTTGTACGTGCAGTCCTCATTAATGGTCTTCCCAAGAGCAATGGTGGCAACAAAGATGCTGATTCATCTTGCATGTCAAGAACATAGAAATCTGCTGAAAAAATCAATGGATTTACCTGGACCAAAACATCCTCCAACACGCCCTTTGAAAATGCATTAGATCTATCAGTAAGTTGAATAATAACACCGATTTCTTTTAGTGATCCTAAATTTAAAGAAGCATAAATAGAATATGGCATGACATTAATAGATGCTCCTAAATCTAGCATTGCTTTTTCAAACCTA